>NIPQ01092900.1:0-10926 GCA_002806875.1 Lepidotrigona ventralis hoosana
AAAAAAAAAAGCATTGAAAAACAGTGCTATAAGGTTACAGCAGCTTTACCGTTAAAGCCCCTCCCTTCTATCTCTCTTACCACATCATTCTCCCCACCTAACTCACGATGTGGCTCGCGCGCGATCGCGTTTCCACTACGATCGACTTCTCTCCTTTCAACCTTTCTCACCTCTCCCTTTCCTTCTTTCGCCTTCCTTCCGATTCATTGTTCTATCCTTCTCTCTTTTTTCTATCAATCCCCTACGTCATCACGGCGCTTGGGGCCCCTTTCACCTCGCCGAGCCACGGTGTCTCACTCAATTTCTCAAACGAAAGGTACGATGCATAATTCGGTCGATCAGCAAGGAGATGAGCGACAGACGAGAGTTAGAAAAATTTAGGTGGATATATATCGTATGATCAACGAATACGCGACTGAACCTTGAAAAATAATACTCGCGATCTTTTTCTTTCCATAAAAATTGCATGCTGCTTGTCGCGATTTGACTGGTCGATTCAATGATCGAATCTTTTCTGATCAATGTAAAAAATAACGTATCTTGCAACGTCTACCCCTCTTCCGTGATATGTGTCTGCCTAAAATTATCGTATTAACAAAGTAAAAAAGTAACAAAGTAAAAAGTTATAGAATTAAGTTATAAAATGTATAGAAAGTGTACCAACTTCTCTCGTCTGAACTAACTTGAACCGAGTTTGGCTACAACAGTGGTGCCCAAAAACATTTGCAGTTAACATCTCTAATGACTTGTAATACCAGCTTGTATCAGAGTTATTTTACGTCGCTACCACCAGTGAAAATTGATTGCTACAAATTATCATTGTTACTCGACAAATGTTTCATCATAATAACAAAAAAGACCCACATTTTTCCTTTGCAGTACGTTTCATACTCTAAACATGTAAATATACAAGTTTCGTATAAACATATACTACAAGTATGCGCAATGCGAACAGATGATGATCAAAATGTTTAAAGAAATGATTTAAACTTCGAATTGTCCGTCGGCAAAACCTGATAGGTTGCGCGTCACTGGCGCTGTGAGTTCACTAGATTTAAGAGGTTGTTCGATTCCTCGCACAGAATGCGTGCACACGGCGACATCTGGTCGAGATATTTCGTATTAAATGTCTTGTTGAAAAATACAACTACAGATGAGCGTAACCATATACACGGGATTCATTTCGGTTTTTACATTGTTAAATTCGAATGCTGAGATACGTACGAGGCGACTCGCAATGGTACCGGTAACTATGCTTAAATACCAACGTCGAATCTGCGATTTTTGTTTCTTCCACTAATTTACCATTGAGAATACGTCGTACGATGGGAAAAACATGTAAGTTGATTGATTTGCGAAACTTTCTGTTACAAAATTATTATCATTCATTCTTGAGATATTTCGTTGCAATAAAATTATCATGTTAAAGGATCCTCGTTATTGTCTTACTTTTTTCCCTTTTGGTTAATTGTTGTACTTTGAATATATCTTGTATCACATTAGCTTTTAGTAAAATTTTCAAATAATCTGTAGTAACCAATCACAAGTTTTTGTTATTTTACGTTAATAGGTTCAGGCTCGGTTTACTAATACAGGCATAAAACTTCAAAGGATGTAACTATGGCAGAAGGTGGAACAGAACCAAAACCTAGTGACAATCAAGCATCTAAATTTCAATTGGAGGTGAACGAATGCCTTGGTAATTGGCTGGTGTATTTGCAGGTTTGTGCGTACTTTTTTATGACTTTTATGTTAAAGCGTGCAAAAGCAAATTATTTCCTTCAATGCAGACGCTCAATGGCCTATGCACAGCGGGTACAAAGTTGGCTCAATCGTTACATACACTTTTGTCTGCTCATGATACATTGACACAATGCAGATTGACAGGACAGTGTCTCGCTGGTTGGGAAGAGCTGACAAGAGCAACCTATATAGCTAGTAATACCGTGAAGAACCACATTATCTCTGCGTTGAGGGATCATGAAACTCGAGAAAATGAGGGAGATAAGCATGTACATATTTACTTTGAGTTATCTTGCGTCATAGGAAATTTATATTTGATAAAGACAGATTTTTATATTAAACGATACGAATTTTTAGGACATACTCAGAGATAATTTGTTGTCATTCATAAATCTACAGTATCAGTTTTGTGTTGCTTGTTGCGAATGCCTAGGTAAGCATTGAAACTAAATCTGGATTAATTTGATTTTCATGTGTTACTGTAATTTATGAGGTAATTCTTTTTCTAGGGGGGATGGCAGAATGCTCCTGTTCTCAAAGCGGCACAGCTGAATGTGATATTGCTTCTCTTCAACAATGTTTTGAAAGACTGTACAGCTCCCCACCGCTAGTACCTTCATCGTCAATGCAACAATCTGTGCAAAATTGTCATAGATCACCTTTGCCATATCCTTTATTTCCTCTGCAGGTATAAATTTTACACCTGTCTTTTAAATTTAATGCTTTACAGTGTTTGTATTACAGCTTTTGTGTAACAGGTTCAGAGGAGATGGTCCGAAACCGCAGCCGCGGAAATGTCGGGTGAGATATCAGAAAATCCTATGAGAAGATGGTCTATGCCATGGGATTGTAGAAACATCACAGACTGGCCGCGACAAGACGTTAGATCGCGATTACGAATACCTCATCAAGACAGAAGCAGATCCACTACACCAGATACAGTATGGAAAACATCTGCCATGGCTAGTCAAGATGGCTTGCAGGAGGCAATTCAATTGTTATCTTGCAAACCAGGTGTGCTAATGAGAGAAAGTAAATTTAGTTATTTGTTACGATGATTTATTATTATTAAAGTCACGATTTATTACAATTTTAAACTTTTTAAACATCTGCACAGGAGTTAGACCACTAAATCAATTGTCCGGTTACACGAATCAGCATATCCCAGGTGTTACATTGACAACGTGCAATTTCGAGTCAACTTATGATTCGACTGTTTGGTCAGGATCACGTAAAATCAATTCTGCGAGATGTTGGCCTCACGATCCTCATTCAAGTGAACATTCTGATCAATCAGGACAACGCGAAAGCGATCAGAGCGTACACAGCGGAGAACACCGAGACTCGGGTAGAGATTTAACATGTGTATGAAATATTTATTCGTTCGTTGTTCCTGCAATAAATTATTTATTATACACTGTGCAGAGCAAAGTGGTACTAGTGGGGGTACTAGTCACGGGGACAGCAAGGATAGCATTCATTCGCATAGTGATCATAGAGAAGCTGAACTTGGTGAGTGATACTCATTAAACATTATGAACAAAGTCAGTGTAACATTTGATTTTCCCATCAGGTACTGTAGATACACTACCATCACGTAAAAGCAGTACTTCAACAGATTCTTGTATATCAGCCCATAGTCGTTCAGGTTCCGAGAGCGCTGGTGGTGGGGTAATGCATGATTACAGTTTAAAATAATTGTTGTTATTGTTATTCTTGTTGTTGTTGTTGTTGTTATTATTATCCATGGTTTTTATATATTAACTTCGATTTATGAACAGTTATCGTGTATTTATATTACATTAGTGACATTAACAATTTCAGGAATGTGCGAGATCTCAGTTGTATTCTATGTGGAGCGGTGGTGATTTGCCTTTCATTAAATTGCCAGAAAGCAATGAAACGCAAGATGAACACCCGCCTGTATAAATACGTGGTACGTAAACATGTTTTATGCTTTTCTTTCGATGCTGTAATTTCCATTGTATTTATAAGCGCGAGTAGCAATAGCGCGCGCGCGTTAATAGTTCGTACTATGAATTAATGTATGTGATTGTTGGAAGCACGTAAAACGCGACATTCGATGTTTAATATAAAGTAGAGTTGAATGATTGTATTTATACAATATATTGCGCGATAAATCATTCAAATAATGAAATACATTCAGAAAATAGAGCTATTTATGAAGATTGTAAGACTTTCGACTTGTGCTAGTTTATTTATAAATGATCTGATTTGATGTTGGCTCCGTTCTCTCTCTCTCTCTCTCTCTCTCTAGTCTATAACAATAATATTCAAGAAAAATTGCTCAGCGAATATCTTTTCAATGAAATTTCGTTTCCGAGTCGCAAATATCAATATTCTGCTAACATGTTGTTATTATTTATATTATTACATATAACCACATGAAATGAAAATTAAAAAAACTCGAATATTTTCCTACTCGATCCCCCATACTGTCTTAATATCATACATTGGTATAATCAAGTGCAATAATTAATATCATATCGTATAAATTACATTTCCTACAATTTAATTATTCACATGTGCATATCATCAATCGTACAAATTGTCTCTGTTTCTCTAACGTGCGTATCATTTTGTTCAATATCGTGCAGCCGTAGGGATATCTTGAACATTCGTCGAACGATATCTTGGAACATGTGCATAGAAGGAAATGAACGTTAGAGGGACATAGACAATGGTTTTTATCGAGTACGCGTCAAATTGATTATGAATGAATCCGATACATGTACAATTTGATTCATATGGCACGGATAAAAATAAAAAGACTTGACACCACAGAGTTACTTACAAGCACATTTAACAGTTAAAACACGAGGAATAACTTGAAGGTACATTGTAAACCAGTCAGTTGTAAACCGCTATTAAATTTGTCTGTCGTTTTCTTCCCCCCCCCCTGCCCCCTTTCTTTCCTCTAGTTTAACTAAACGCGAATACCTTTAGACATAAAGATAGCTTTTAGCCTTACAATGTGAATTTAACGAACGAATCTCTTTCGAGGGGAACTAACAACAAGTCTGTTGTCGCTTGCGCGCAAACACGAATCGATGAACATCATCACGATGGACAAGCACAAACGTTCGTTCACTGGTCTCTGGCGTTTCGTTGAAATCCTCCGAGAGAAAGAATCGTCACCGGGGCATTGTCATCGTCACTCAGCCTTCATGTAACTTTGATATGTACACTGCACTTGTGTGGAAAGAAACGACGACGACGCGCGAGCTCGAGACGATGGAAATCTTGTGCTCAAACACGAAACCCGTGATAAATTAATCGATCTCGTCCTCCGTCAAATCGTCCTCGTCCTGGCCGTAATCGTCGTAGTGATCTTTCAAGTCGTCCTCCTCTTTGTCCAGCGGGCAGTGCATGCATCTCGACTCGTTTATCCCGTAGTTGATGCAGGTGTCGCCAATACACTCGCAACAACCGTCGTGGAACCATCTGTAACTGGTGGCACCCATGCTCTGGCAAGACGCCCGACACTTGTTCCACGAGTTGCACTGTGCCATAAATGCAACGGTGCAGTTCACTGTCTTCACGTTTGGCTTCAGCGGGTGTATCTCCTCGTCGGCGGTGTCTGCAAGCAGAGTNTTTTTTTTTTTTTTTTTTTTTTTTTTTTTTTTTTTTTTTCACGATAGAACGAGAGAAGTAGCTCGAGATACATACGCATGTGGTATTTCACTTCTTTGTCGTGTTTCGGCGCGAACAGAGACATGTCGAAATCAACGGGGAACGTGAACGTGAGCCAGCGTTCGTGCGGGTCCGGTTCTGCGGTTAGCGCCTGGAACAAACCTGGCATCGGCTCGCTAAAGTCCTCCACGTGCGACTTCTTGCTCAACGGATTGTCCGTGATGTTTGGTTTCGGACAGAGGTCTACGGGGCACAGAAATATACTTGATTAACTCTCCTGAACTTCAAACGTTCTGTAGGAAATTAAGTAGACTAATTTATTTTAAGTAGTTGTTCGCCAGAGTCATGGAATGCAATGAATAACATTTCTCTATTAAAATTTTTTTATCAAGCCACGTATATTACTTTCAACTCGTCGTCATGGAAATTCATGCAATAGAAGGTAGAAGAGATAGTTTTGCGGCTTGTGGCTTACCTACGCACGAACAGCACTCGTCGTAGAGGTAACTGAGACAGGAGAAACACTCTTTGCAGCATGTACAGGTGACGAGATCGCACTTGCAACTCTGCGTGAGCATACACTTGCTAACAACGCTGGCGCAGATCGCTTCGTTGCATCCATCGCAGTGTTTCGTAATTGCCGACAGAAGTAGGATCCCAGTGACAGCGACGACCAACGTGCCGCTCCAACTCGTCATTGTATTCTGAGGAGGCAAGTCGCGTTACATTGATGGTCGCAGCTGGTTCAACGATAGACGAATTTTTTTTCTTTTTTTTTTTTGGCGCTCGACGACCGACTTTTTGCTTCCTCGATCCGGCGAAACAGAATTAAGCTCCAAGGTCGGGCTATGTCGAAGATAATCGCGCTGAACGATGTACGAAATAGAAGGTCGAAGTTTACACGCGCTAGGAGGGGGGAAGGTTATCGAGAGTAATTAAAAAAAAGCGATAAAAACCGGCGCCACTTCCTTCTAACGACGCGAATGTTGCGAAGGAGAACGGTGGAATCGCCTATGTTGATTACGACCATGAAGCTCGATTAAGGTTATTAAGAATATTCATGAATTCGTGAGTCAGGACATGTCATCAAGAGGGGATCGTCTGCCAAAAGAATGGACTTCTTCGTCCCCTGTGCCATTTTGAAAGACCTGCGTCTTTGCTTTCTTCATTAACAGAATTTTCCCGCGATCATCGAACATCATATATAAAAAATATATATATATATATATCTTTTATCTGGCTATTCTTCTTCATCATGTGTTTTCTACAGTTTTTAGCTATTTAGTTGGTATTATTGGTTAATTAATTTATTATTAATTTAGAAATTAATTTATTCCTTATGTATGTATATATATAATTAATATATATAATTACTATAAAATAGTATAATATATATAAATAATATATACAATTAATATAAACTTAATAAAACTAAAAAAAATTGTATTCAAATCTCTAATAAAAAAGTAAGGATAGAAAACAATTTCATAAATGTTTAATTTTGAAGGAATTGGATTTGAAGATCTAGATAAATGTATATAAATAATTTATATAAAAATTAGTAACACTGAAAAATTGTAATTAAATCTTTAATAGAAAAGCAAGGATAGAAAACAATTTCATAAATGTTTAATTTTGAATGAATTGGATTTGAAGATCCAGATAAATGTAAACTTATGAAATGAATAAACACTGATATTGAAATAATTAATGGTAAAATAAAATGTAAAGAAAAAAACCGATTTAAAGTAGAGTTATTAATAAAAAATCCTACTCAAATTTGTTCAACAATTATTTGTCGAATACAAGGAAATCCAGATAACAAATTAATAATAATTATTTTTGTCCTCAAAATGATATTTGAGTACATATCCTAAAAATGCAGTTGCTATTGATAAAAATAAAATTATTGGTAATTAATTTATTCCTTATATCTAAATTATTAATTTATTCCTTAAATAGGAATATGATTATTAATTTATTCTTTATATATAAATAATTAATTTATTCCTTTTATTATATATATGTAATATATATAATATATATAATATTGTATTATTTATATATATAAGGAATAAATTAATTACCAATAATGTACTTTTCTAGAATAGCTAAAAATTGTAGAAAACACACGATGAAGAAGGATAGCCAGATAAAAGAGACGAAGAGATGCGACTGCAAAGACGCGATGCTCGATAATTCGATAAAACGATATTACGCGTTAATAGTAATACAGCTTTCAAACATCAAGTGGTTATTTATATTCCGCATAATCCTCCTACGACGTTTCAGATGAATTATTATTGGAAAGGAATTTCATTCCGATGACCTGCTGTTGGCGCGCGTGCGCGCGCGCGTGTGTATGTATGCATTCTCGGTCCCGAGAAAAATTGCTCTCAATTCGAGGATTGCCTAACTGTAAGTATACCTACGAATTTCCTGTTTCGAGAGAGTTCTCGCCTCGAATTTAATCGGGAAAAATTGGAAATTACCACGTTCGCACCGCCGAATGGTATATATATATAGAGCTGAAAGCTGGAATTATTCGATGTCACGTGATCGGATTTATCTCGTGTATCGCGAAATTGAAATATCGAGCACAAGGATCGATATGAAAGGCCACGTTTTTCACGTATGGATCGCGCCCAATTTTTATGGTTCGAAAGGTAGCAGCTATTAAATGAGAGGAGCGGTTCTACGATCACTTCTTTGAATTATATCGCCTAATTGTTGCCATTATTCTTCACGAAGCTGCTCTCCTCCGACAGGCGCCATTCCATTAAATTCTCAACTTTAGAATGACCTGTGCACGGGGATACCAGAGGCTCGGTAACAGGTGATTGTAGAAATTCCTCTTCATCTTGGATGTGCCTTTGGACACACGTTTGCTCTGCATGCCGATTATCCTATGCACGCATGCACACGTAAAATACACGCGAATACGCACATCGTGAGTCCTTAGAATTCGTTGTTTTACAGAAATATATATATATATATATATATATATATATAAAATTTATATATATATATATATATATATAAAAATTTCGATCTATCTACGAAAATTTTGATTCGCTCAGGTGTTCAGGATTCGGATCGAGATGCAGTTGAGTAGCGTTTTCGAAATATGACTCCGTTGGCCCCAAGCGACTAGCAGAGTTTTTGCACGATAAATTGCAGAGAGACCAACGTGGCTAATTGAAATGCCGCGGACGTCCCCGTGCGACGAAGGAATCACGATGGAGGCATCGGCATCGCGGGCCGCCCGATCAGAGCATCCGCGACTAAAGGCCGAACGATTTTCAGAAAAATTCCAGCTGCATTGCAAATGTAAATGTAAGTTCGTCATCCAGGGACAGGCTTACAGCCTCGCCTTGTTCTGGCCCGAGGCAATGGAATAACTTCAATAACAAATGGCAATAACAAGCGTATCGTGACATTTACCTACACATATATATATATATATATATATATATATATATATATATGTGCNTTTTTTTTTTTATTTTTTTTCACTGAGAAACGCAAAATCCATAAGAAACGGACAAATATTGTTTAAAACCCCGGGGGGTATTTTAAGGAAAGAGAGGCATTTCCCCCCCCCCCCCCCCCCTGTCTCTGTTTGTATTCCAAAGGTATGCTAAAAACTTTCAAGGTACACTAAAGGCCTTCCCATTATTGAAAATAATGTTGACGAGCCGATGAAGTAAACGTGCCGATTTTTCACACGACGCGTCATTAGCTTTGAAAGGAATTTCTCGTTAAAGTGCAATTTGTTATATATATATACATATATATATATATACACGACAGTTTGTGTAGTTTCAAAGTCTGGTCTGTTCGTATCGATGGCGATTTTAATCAGCCGCGCGTTTCTTCCTAGAAGCAATAGAAAAAGGGGGGCCTCGCGTCCGATCGATCGTGAAATGGCCGACTATATATATGTGCGTGTACGCGGCCAAGATAAACGTTTCGCAAGAATCCGATATCGCGCGGCAGCGAAATATCCGCTCGCGCGTATAGAGAATCGACTATACGCGCTGGATCAAGCGTCTCTTGTAGCTAATCTTAGAGGATCGACGTGATATCGTCGTGGCTCCGGGATTTGTTCGACGATTTGAATCGCAGTTTGCAGCGCTGCGGCTAGGATCCATGGCGCCGACGATCGCGATAGTACGATATATATATATATATATATAAATATTTTTTTTTTCCTCCCCGATCATCGGGGAAAGGAGACGAAGATTCGCCACGGGGTGAAGTGCCAGTTTACCTGTCCAGTCCAGAAACTGTGTATTCCAACGAGCGAGCGACGTGTAAGACCTATGCACGGCCAACTATTTTAAGCACGCGTAATCGGCACGCGTTGCGACTGGTACGAAAAACATGTTCTCTACGTCGAATACAGTGGTCCTTCGAGTCACTCTCCTAAGCGTTCAGCAGCAACAGCAGCAACGGTGATGTGACGGTCGGATCTTCACGATTTCAACCGATCTTCCGGTGTTTTCCACACCGTTGAAACGATCCACTCTTGCTCGCACTGGCCGATGGCACTTTCTCTGGAGGCACAACACCGAGAGAGAATTTTATTCGTCCGCGTCTGTCCAACCGGTTTGTAAAATTCCGATCTTAGAATCGATGCGTCGCGATGCGGGACCGAAGGTCGCAGCGGCAGCGGAGGTACCACCGTGGTCGAACCGTCGAACGCGATTCGACTGGGAACGGGCCGAGACGAGAGGAAGCGACCGCGTAGAAGAGGAAGAAAGCCAGGTATCCTGCGTGAAGAGCGATCGGATCGACGAGCGGATCTACGACGACGGCTACGATGGATCGAAGAGCGACTCTCATTGGACTGAATTAAGGAAGGACGCGTGGACCGAGAGAAACAGCGAAGCGGAAAGGGAAAGAGGTGTAGGAGGAGGACGAGGAGGAGGAGGAAAAGGAGGTGTTGGCGATGGTAGCCAAGCGAGTTGTGTGGTAGTGGTGGTGGTGCTGCAGCCGCTGCCGCTGTTAACCGTAAGTCGTTGCCGAACACGCTGGTGGTGGTGGTTGCTGATAGCGATGGTGGTGGAAAAGGAGAAGAGAGCGAGTTCGCTCCCGCAGTCTGCTAGACTCCCGACTGACTACCAACCGACCCGAGACTGGTTTTCGATTTTTTCCCGACTTTTTGTTTTACCTGTTCCACTGCTTCTCTACCTTTCCCTCTCCTCCTCTCTTTCCCCCCACCCCCTCCTCCTTTTCCTTTATCCTTTATCTTTCTCCCGATCTCTTGCTTCTTACTCATCCTCCCTCCTCTCCCTCGTTCTTCCCTCCATCGAGGGATGCGATCTCATCCCTTACCGCGACACAGTCATCACTCGGAGCCGAAAGGTGGAAAGCACGCTCGTTGTTCGTCACTGTCTGACTGACTAGCAGCCGCGATATCGTAACCATCTCGGTGAGGGGGAGGGGCAAGAGCCGTTCAAGTGTGGAGAACACGAACGAATCACCTATTCGGGACCCTTTCTCTCTTTTTTTTTTTTTTTGGTA
>NIPQ01092901.1:0-21792 GCA_002806875.1 Lepidotrigona ventralis hoosana
GTGCCATCCAGTAAGGAGTTCCTACAAAGCTATTTGCTGGACACTTTATGCTTGCTGATCCAAAATCTGCCAATTTTACTGTACCATTTTCAGTAAGTAAAATATTTCCAGCTTTGACATCGCGATGGATTCTTCCAAGAGAATGAAGATAATGCAAACCACGTAGCACACCTTCACAAATTGCAGCTATTTCATCTTCTTTTAATGGTCTCTTATGAACTTCAATAATGTCTGACGCTGAACCAAGGCAATATTAATTGCAGCTATTTCATCTTCTTTTAATGGTCTCTTATGAACTTCAATAATGTCTGACGCTGAACCAAGGCAATATTCCATTACCAACTACAATCAATTTACAAAATTTATTAACAATTAACAATTTATTAACAATTAACAATTTAATGCAACATAATTTAGTAATTGAGATTAATTACGAATATATATTTATGAATATATTTATTTAAAGTATTATCACAGTAATTAAAATAATTCTAATATTAAAATAAATTTATTAACAATTAACAATTTAATGCAACATAATTTAGTAATTGAGATTAATTACGAATATATATTTATGAATATATTTATTTAAAGTATTATCACAGTAATTAAAATAATTCTAATATTAAAATAATTCTAAAGAAATATACCCAGGCAGTGTGGTCCCTGAGATAACAGCCCTTATATTCTATTGTATTAGGATGGTTAAGTTGCCTAAGAAATCGAATTTCTTTCAAGATATCCTGCCACTTTTCAACAGTTTGCTTTCCCACGTATGACATTTTTTTGATAGCAACAATTTCTTTGGTAACCAAACATCGTGCATAATAAACAGCCCCAAAACTGCCATGTCCGATTTCGCGCAAGTCTTCAAATATTTTCTCCGGATCATTTTTTTCAAATAACTCGGCAATCTCTGGGTCCTTAAGGCTACCAGGCCTTGGAACAGCTGGCATAGTAAAATATTAATAATTAAATAGCCAAGGCCTTATTTATTTCAGACACTATTAAACGTCTCCTTGTCTTTCAATCTTCTATCCTAAATTTTATAATGTTACTTAATCCTCTGTCAGTCCATTCCAAAATTTAACATTCTATCTGTGAAGAAAGACAAATTATATTAGTTATATTATCTTCGATAATTAATAATTAAGAACTAATTTATTTTATAATATAAATTTACTTAAAGTGAAGTAAGAGAAAGAGAGACAGAGAAATGATCTTCAATCTCATTTAGTATTAAATTAAATATAACTCATATAATATCAAAATGAACAAAATAAAATTAATATTTTTCATTAAAAAACTTCAAACAGATTCAAAAAAGTTCTTGATATTTCTACAAATCTAAATACCTAAATACCCAATATGATATAAATTCNAATCTAAATACCTAAATACCCAATATGATATAAATTGAGTTGTTCTTCGCTAAAATACTCGTATAACGCATTAGAACTATATGCCCTATGATGCACAGTGATTTGCATACCTTCATTTACATTTCGTCTAGTTTAATTTTTTATAATACATTAACAGCAGAAAATCTCTTAATAAGCTCGATGGCAAACAAATATTCAACAAATATAAATATGTAGATTTACAGAATACAGAGAGTACAATTAAAGATATTTTTTTCACTATGAAATGTATTCCTGTGTGTAATTAAAATGTGCTTGACACTTATCACGCGGTCCTCGCTACGAAACACACCATTCTATCCGTGGTAACTCATTTGACTTGAATAAATATCATATGTTTTTGAACGGAAGATCCGCAAAGAAGATCGAACTGAATACTATCAATAGTACGTGAAACTCTTAGAAAGCAAGCATTTTGGCGAAAGGGATCGAAATAATAGTAAAACTGAGGGTTGGTAAGCAAAGAAGGCGGTCGAGTGAAATTCGCAGGAGGCAGAAATGCGGGCGTAAGGAGGGTTGGGTCTCTGACTCGAAGCAATCGCGTCAGATTGGTCCCGCAAATACAGTAAAGGGATATTGTCGGTGTAGGCAAAAAGGCTTGCCGTGTTTGGATCGGATGTACGACATTATAGCCAGATCTCGGTGTATCAACTGAAATTTATCAAAAACTCCGGCAACGAGAAGAAAAAAATGATATTCACCTCCAAAATGGCGAAGGAGCAGGCACAGAAGCATGCGCGCAGCTCCAAGCACTCTCTTCAGGCGGAGCACCTCTTTTTCCTGAACTTGGCCGATCCTTCGAGCATATTAAGATCCGAGGATCACAATTTTTTATTGTGCAAACGCACCGCACCCCGGAAAAGTACACGCCTCGTACGTGTCACGCACGTACGCACACACGCGCGAGACGCGACAATCCGCGGTAACGCAACAATACGGCACCCACTATCAGCCGGACACACGAGAATTCGCAAACTTTTTGACGCCTTTTCGTCTAGTCTGGGTGTACTCTACACAGCAGGCGAATTCTCCGTCGACGGTGAGTGGCGCTTTACGTTGGTCAAGTACTAAACTAGGAAATATTACCGGTAATAAAGAGCTACTTCTTTACCAATTTTGCTTAATAAAGCGATATTGATTGAAAAAAAAAAAAAATTGAAATATGCAAATTTGAATTTTATATATTCAATATATGTAAGAAATAAAAAGTAGAGTTTAATTATAATACAATTTCATTTTTCATACTTTCTCATTTTAGGTACGTAGAAATATATTTTATAATCTACTTATTTTGTAGTTTTTCTTTTATAAATAACATATATATATTTTATATAATTTTATATAATTTATATACGTGTGAATAAAATTATTTCTTATCAAAATAAAATTTAATACTTTACATATATTTAAAATTTGAATAACTTTTAATATTATTTTTAAAAAATTTTACTACGCTGTAAAGATTTGATTTAGTCCAATCTGCAATACAAGAAAAGTTATTAATATTTATTTGTATTATATACAATTATACTTAATTTATAATGTACATATTATAAAAGTGATTTTTCTTTAGCTGTAAATATATAATTCGATATATAATATGAATAATGCAAAGAAATGCTTATAAAAAACTTCTATAGGCATAAATTAATAATTATATCACATTGTACATGTATTACTATACTTTCTTAGAGAATATGCCTATTAGAGGAATTTACACATATTTTTCAAAAAATATATATAAATATCACGTAATTAGCTATTTATATTACACATAAAATGTTTAATTTTGTTTGATTATACATTTTCCAGGTTCTCCATTAATGACATTAAGAACGTGTTTCCATTTATTAGTTTCGTAGTGCAGACAACAAATTCTACGTTTACTGAAAATAGAAATTTTTCTCAAAATATATTGTATTTAAAAAATTATTTAAATATTAATTGTCAATAATATAATAGATTTATGATATTACTTACAATCTTCTTGTTGAGATAGAAATCTCAGCGCTGAAATTTCTGCAAATGTACATCCTCCAATAAAGAACACCATTATTAATTTTGGTGGTTCTGAATTAGAGTCTTCGCTGGTAATAGAATTTCCTAAAAAAATTATTTTATACATCCCCTACAATTTTGTAATCAAAAACGTTTTTTTACATATACTTCTTACTTCTTCCAGATGATGATATGTTAATAGTAGGACCCGGTAATAATCCCATCACATCATTTAAACCTTGCCAACCATTTGGTTGTACAAGTTGCTCTGCTAGTCGAACACTTAGTGGTGCATATATAGAATGAACATAACTAATGTCTTTTGGTGTAATTTCACTTTCATCTTCAACAGTAAGTCTTAGTGCTTTTCGTAAAACTGCATACTGACGCGCAGATTGTTGTTGCTTTAATAATCCAGCTTTTTCTAAATTTAATATAGTTGGTAAATTATGATATCCATACGTATGTATTATTTCTCTTTTATAATAATCCAATAATTTTGGCTTAAGTCCAGAATTTGTTAAAGATTGTATACAAAGAAGCCGTAAAATTTTTAAAAGTGGTTGTTGTTGTACTATCATATCTTCTATAAAGGTATTTGGTTTATCTGTATCGATACAATTCAACAACTCTTGCTCTATTTGCAATGATTCTAAGAAACTACTAGAATCTGTTACTTCTTTTATCATCTCTGCTATTGTTGTATCTAAAAATGAAATAAAAATGAGTATACAAAATTGATCACATTTAAATAGAGTTAAAAAAAACTCACGTTTTGCTAATGATTGCTTAGTAGCCAACATATGTGGTAAACGAGCTATAAATTGTTTAATTTCTTGAACACTTTTATCTCCATGTCTTTCATCGAATTGTGATGAAATAACTTTAGCTTTTTTACTAAGGACAGGCCCTACTCCATTAAAATTTTTGTCTCTATAATTAAAAAAGTTTCTGTAAAATATATCATATTAAAATGTAAAAATACTCACCTAATTTCTGCAAATAATTCCTCTCCAGAATTTAATATAATTTGTTCTTTTTCATTAAGTGACATTGTTGTTGGAGAGTCTTGAGAATCGTGAAATTTTCTTGCTGGTAGTTGTACAGCATCTAAAATCATAATGTTTTAATAAATTGTATACAATAAACAATTGGTAACAAATTATACTCAAACTACATATGAAATATTTTGTAAGAAAGATAAACTAAAATTTAGGAAAAGCTAAAGAATACTCAACTATATCTTATTCCAAAAATTTCATCTATTAATCCTTCATATGTTAATTGTGTAACTAAAGGTGAAAGTAAATCTACAGAGCGATCTAATAGTAACAAATGTTCTATAGTAGATGATTGAATCAATGTTGTTTTATTCTCATCTTCTTCTCTATTCAATCTTTCCAATAATTTCCAAACTTTACTAGCAGCAGGTCCCCTTCCAGTAACTTTTGGAATTTTTCCATATAATCTTTGCAATCCATGAATAGCTTGTGCAACTTGGTACAAGCAAGTGGGATCATTTTCTAAATGAAATTCCTTAAATGATCCACTAAGTTCCATGGAAAGGAGATCATTATCAAAAGGGAATAAGTCACATTTAAATTCTTCTATTAATGTAAAGCTACCAAAAACACCACGATTTTGTAATTTCTTTTGACAAAGAAGACTTTTCCTTGGTACAAAAAACAAGTGAAATTCTTTGCGTGGTCTTTTTCCTTCTTCTCTACAAATCAATTGTTACGTAGGTTTCATACTATTGTCTTATTGAAAATTAAAATACATTTTTTTTATCTTGTACATACCCATGAATATTTTCAGCAATTAAATCCATAAGTCCTAACTGAGGTCTAGTTATGAATATTATATTAACAATATTTGCTGGTATTGTCAAACTTCCACCACATAAAGGATACATTTTGACAACATCATGTTCTTCAAGCAAACTGTATTTTGCAACAAGACCAATTGGTCCTTCAAGAGACTGATCCCATATAATTGCCTAATAAAATATTAGTTAGAAATATAATATATTAATTATATATATATATATTAATTAAATTATAAATAAGATTCATTTCTAATTAATTTTATTTATTAAAATAACAATACATAACAATAATAATAGTACTTGTCAATATACATTACTGAAAAATTTGAAAGGTTATTTGTCAATACCTTTGTACCATCACATTTTTCAAGCAAACAGAGTAACTGTTTTCTTGCTTGTTTCTGTATAATTCCCACATTCAAACGTCCTGTTGATAAATGTGTCGATGACATGTCTTTAATTTTAAAAATTTATCCACGGTTATTCTGCATACACCACCTTCTGTCACTTTTGTACCTAATTAGCTATCATCAGTGTTGCCAATGTTATTTTGAAATCTCTTTTCAAAAATACCAAAGATTTTTTATACATATAAATGCATGTAAAATCTTTTGATTTTTTGCATATTTTTACATTCCAGATCTTAACATTTTAGCTATTATAGTTGTATATTATTAATTTTCATACTAAATTTTTGATACGAAAGATCCGAAATAGTTCCTTTTCAGTTTCATGATGTGTGTATTATGTAGGTAGAAACATTTAAATATTATACTATCGCTTCAGACTCTCGCGCAAAAAAAGACATTACATATTACATCGTATGTAAAAATACTTTATCATGGATAAAAGAAAATTAAAATTCAAAAGCGGCTTGCATAAAAATTTAATAGAAAACCAAACATCGTCGAGTAATAATAATAGTTTGTCGCAAACTAAATCTTTGACTGAACAGTTGCCAAGAAATAATAGTGTGTTATTAGCCGGGAAGATTTTTTCAACTCAAAGTAAGTTCATCGAAATATTTTATAAGTGAAAGAAAATTATTAAGTAAAATGTTTATAGGCCAGAACAGATCATGGAATGAAGATATTTTTTCAAATAAACCACGCAAAGGAGAAGGAAAAAACGAAGAGTCACGTAAACGCAAATTGTCAAGTCTTACTTCGTCAAAATGTGACAGTGACGTTGATTTAGGCTCTCCTTTGGCAGAATCTACAGTTCTAAAGAGGAAACGAGATAATTCTGACGTTATATCAAGTAAATGTGAAAGTCATAAAAGTTCATTGAATTTTTCAATAACTACAGAGGAAGATACCAATGCAATTTCTGTTACAAAGTGTAAATTTCTGGAATTTTTACACGAATCAGGCATCAAGATAAATCCAATTGTTCCACATGTACTTTGTAAGTATTAATTAATTATTATTTGAAACATGAATCATACGATTAACATTAGATGCATATAAATTTTAAAATATATTCAATTAATATTATAAGTATATTTAAATTATTATAGATAAAGATGTTGTAATGGTTCAAAAGAAAATGAAAGAATTACTAAATTCAAAAAAGTATAAGAAAGATGAGATGATTATCCTAATGGAAAAATATTTTGAAAATGAGGAGAATCTTAAAAATGCTTTAAGTGATATGGAATTACTTATTGATGGTGAAGTGTCAAATGTTTTGCATAGTTCATCTCTTATAAAGATTCTGTTACAAGTTTCAGAACTACATCCAGAAATATATAGCAATCTTTTGTCTAAACTCAATGAAGCTGTACTTATAGCGTATGTGTTTTACTATTATAATATTCTTATAATTTCCATAATTTTTTTATATGTTTTTCTACTTATATCTTTTTAGTGATTCCATTGAATCAGTACCTTGGGCTCTTTCATTGTTACAACAGTTTCGCTTTTTAGATGTTGTAATTAATTCTGATACTTTGGTCAGCTTAGAACAACTTCTAGAATCATGTCCCTCGTGGTTTCAAAATGAATTAATTATATTTTTACCTGATATTATATCTGATAAACAACATCAAGCTATTGCAGAAATTTTGAATAAAATATTGGAAGATAATGCTGAATTAATAAATTTAATATTGGATTGTATGACTAATCTAAATCTTGGAAAAGAATTTTTGAATGAATATAAGGAAAAGACATTAAATTTATTGAAAACAAATGTTAAAGTGAATGCAATATCAGCTATTGTAAAGTATGTTTTATTAATTAAAAATGCAATATATAATTTTATGCACAATTTTTATCTATCTTTTGTTTTTTTTTTACAGGTTTGTTTTAGAAGATTGTACAAACACAGAAATTTTTGAAAAAACATTGAAAGTATTGCGCAATATTGATATACAACCTCTTGTTGGAGACAAAATTGAGGAGTGTTATCAAAACCAATTAAATATTATAAATACATTAAAAATGAATATGCTTTTGTCAAAAAACATAGTACATGTAACTATGAGCGTTATAAAAAATATTACTAAAGATCCAAAACCATTAGATATAATTCTTTTACTTCTGGTATTTTCAACAACAGAAATGAAGAGAAAAGCTGTTGAAACTATATTTAAACAACATATACGATCTGGATTTTATAGAACAAGTTTATTAAATTTATTGTATAGTGATTATAAACAAGTTTGTACAGTATAGTACAATATTAAAATATTGTCTTTGTTAAAACTTTAAATAATTTATTTAAAATGTTTTTTATAGGTCATGCAAGAATTGCAACCGACTGCATTACAAATATCGAGTAATTTGTTGAAAACAGATGAACGTGTATTTATTGACTTTTCTACGGATTGGTTGCGTTTACAATTTAAATGTCATAAAGAGAATATATTCAAACAACGAGAAATCTTGGAAAGAATTATATTTCTTATGGGTGATAGCGATCAAACAGTTAAAAATACATTGGCATTTCTTTATAAAATGGTATTGAAACAGGAAGACAGACAATGTTTAACGCCACACTGTAATCATCTTCGTATTTTACTTGAAAAGATGGATAATTTGAATTTAAAAGAAGTTGGTACATTGAATGACTTATTACAACATTTATGTACAAACTCTAATTCTATAACTGATTCTTTACGTGATGATTTATTCATATTACTACAGAAACAACTATCTAATTTTAAACCATTGTATGTATTATCATTTAAAAAAACAATGAAAAAATAATTACCAATTTTGGAATCTGGTGTCAAAATATTACAATTCCCTAATTTTGAAATAGATTTTAGCTAATTTTATATAATTACGAAATAAAATAAAATATGTATTACGATTCAGAGTTCTGATCTTAAAAAAGATATCTTGATAATTTTTAGGATAATTATCCTTTAAATTATCTAATATTTGTTATTAGATTATAGTAAGTTTCGTTTACTTCTTTTCAATTCTTTCATCAAATGCTTCTAGTATTGTTAATATTGAAATATATAATTTATTAAAATTTTGCTTCGACAATAAATTCCAAATTGGTTGTTGTTTTCTCAGATATCTCAAATATTGCATGAAATGTTTTTAAAGTAAAAAAAAACATGATTTTCTAATGTATGAGATTCTAATTTTAAATAAATATATTTTAGCACAAAATGTAAAGGTGTTTTAGGAGCAGTAATGGCAATAAAACATTTAATGCAAAAGACAGAAGACTCTGATGCAGCAAATTTATTTAGTAAGTACCAGTGCTTATGTAATATTATTATTTCTGACTTTATATTCATTTATATTCATAACTATACCATTTTTTTTTAATTTTATAGAAACAGTATTAAGTAATGTGCGGAATTGTCCAAGATCACAAGCTCTATTTTATGATCAATTGACTTGTATCATTTTACAAACTCAAAATATTAGTGCAAAATTTATAAAAAATCTTACAAATTATATTGAAGAAGAATTCATTAATACAAATATGATCAATAAGTCAAGTTACAGGTACATTATATATTTTATAATTTGTAATACAATATTCATAGTACCTTTATTTTATAAACTGATGTTTTATATTTAGAGGAACTTTAATTCCCAAATTTGGATTGAATGAGGCTGAAGATGATTCACAAAATTGTTTAACTTTTGAAGATAAAAAATATGGTGCAATTGTACCAATTTCTTTCAAACTTCTTAGAACTTGTCATATTAAACTTAATGAAAATGAAAATTTAGACGCCATAGATTCTCTTTTAGGATGTGCAATATTAATGCCAGAAAATTTTGATGTAGCAGAAAATTCGGTAATGGATTTAGTAATATGTTGCATTAATTGGTAAGTTAAAGATTAAATAAATAAATAGAAACATAATATCAATTTTAGAATAAATAAATTATAAAAATTTATTTTAGGTTTCGTGAATTGATTAGTGGTTTTGTTACACAAAAAGATTCTTTGTTACAAAAACAAATATTACAACGATTAGATAATTTGATAGATTTACAAAGTGAATTAAGTGTATTATTTTCTTTGTGTGACATAAAATACCAACCACCTCCATGTTATTTTCATCAGTTTCCATTATCACCATTTGTAAGAATAGATAAAAAAGTTGGGAAAAAAGGGAAAAAAGGGGAAAAAGAGAAAAAGAAACTCAAAGAAAAATCTGTTAATTTTAATGAAATTAAAGATTGGGAAATGGGTTCTTTTATATGTTCTAAAAATCCAACTTATTTTAGAAAATTTGATGCAACGGTATCTATTTATTTTATAATATAACTTTTAAGAACTTCATATTTTTTCAAAATATTAAATTATTTACAATTATATATATATCAAATGTTATGCATGTTTATATTTTATATTTATTTTTTTAATTAACATAATATTTTGTAGATAGTACATCTATTAGATATAAAAATGGAAATGGATACAACACAATCGGTAGAACATAGTATTTCTATAAAACGAGTATGTTTTATTGTAAAAGAACTCCTAGCTATCTTTGAACATGATAGTAATGAAAAATTTATAAAGGATTTAATTGAATTATTACCAAAAATTTGCACAAAATTGCAAGATATTATAAATATTTTAAGAGAAAAAAATGAAAGTCAAAGTAGAGAAGCTGTTCGATTATTGTTGTGTCTTCTAACAAAAATTTTTAATTGGAAAGGATTTGAAAGTGTTACTTATAACATGTTATTACGAGGTATGATATTATACATAATATATTTATATATAACATGTTATAATTTATAATACATTTTAATAATTTGTACATTCTTATTTAGAGGGTTTACGAATTTTAGCAAGTCAAGTTGATGAAAGAAATATTACATTAAGATCATGTAAAGAACTTGTTACAGAATCTTGCAAATATTTTGAGTCTTTGTCTGATATTGCTACACAAATAACATTATCTATTTCATTAATTAATGTGTGTCAATCATTAATGAAACATTCTGAATCTTATATTAAAGAAAATAAAGAAAAATATGGTAAACAATATTATATACACGCGCTCGCATATACACACACACACACACACACACACACACACACACATATATAATTTTTACTATTATTTTTAGCAAAAATGGCATTTGGATTCTTGTGCCTTCAATGGCCAGAAGACAATCATTCTAGCACTCAATATAAATCTGCTGTAATTGAATTGTTAAATAGTTGGATTAATAACGAACCACTACCATTACAAACAGTTACTTCAATTTTGGATTGGTTACCAAATGAAACTTCAAAATTGGAGAAACTTCAGAGTAGCTTAAGTAGAATACCTTCAATATCAAGAAGTAACTTTCATTTTTTATTTAAAAAGATGTTTGATGGTTTAATTAATGGTATAAAAACAGCTTTGCAAATAGCTAATAGGTACATATCTTGCACTTAATAGATATTTTTCTACATAAAATGAATATTTTATAAATTTACATGTTTTTTTTACCAGCGATTCCAAAAGAATAGAGTTGTGGTATGAAATAGCAACAAACGTGCAAAAGTTAGTTCAGATATGTAAAACATTAACAACAAAAAATAATATACTGATATTTTTAAAACATATGCCTATATTATTGAAATCTTTTTTAAATCTTGGAATGCCAATTCTGGAGCATAATTTGAAATATCAAACCGGAGAAGTAACTAAAATATTGAAGATGATGCAAGGTATAGAATTTAAATTATCTAATAAAATAAATATAATATATTGATAAAAATAAGTAATATAGATTATATATAACATTTTTTAGGAGGTACACGATATTTACATAGAATATGTTGTGATAGTGCAGAAAAAAAAGATCTCACATTAATGAAATATATTCCTGCAGCAAAATCTATATTAGAAAGATTAATTTACAGTGTAAAAGGAATGTTAGTTCTTAACAACAGCCCTGCTGCTTTTTGGATGGGTAATCTTGTTAACAGAAACTTAGAAGGTCAAGAAATTCTGTCTCAGGTTTGTATTTTTTAAAATATACAATCTTTTAATATATCGCATCTTAATTTTATATTTTTATTGATATTTTTAGAATTTATCATCAGAAGAAAGTTCTGTGCCAAATTCTAATATAACTGATGATGCAGATAATGTATCATCAGACATATTAGAAAGTGATTCTAGTGATGATCTTCTTGATCAAGATAGTATACCATAATATTTTTTGTATGAAAAACTTAAAAAAAGGATTTTACCAAACATAAACACTATAAAACAATATATTTTTGCAATAAGAGATTTATATTTTTTATATACATTTAACAGTATATTAATTGTTTGAAACTGATAATATAATTAATATAAAGTCAACTATTAACTATAATTAACATAGAATACTATTTATAACTATTAATTTTTACACATTAATTTATTATTAAATATTTGGCGTTTCCACGTTAAGTCTGGCATAAGTGTTTCTTCGACAAATGTTAGTTCATTGTTTCCATTAACCAACAATACAGAATGAGTTCGTGTACAATATCCATTAGTTGATACAAAAATTGAGCTGAGTTCTTTATATTTTGTTGGACAACGTTTTTGCAATTCAGGATCTGGTAAATATCTATGAATATGAAAATAATATATATTAATAACATATATTTTTTTTATATTCTTTAAAAAAAATTTATATTCTTTAAAAAATTATAAATACCTTTCCTTTGATTTCAAAAATTTCAAAAGCTCTTCAATCAGTCTTGTTTGTTTTGACACCTTAACATTTTTAACAATATTCTCAAACATCTTTTTCCCTATTTCAATTTTTCTATATGGGATATCAAGACCACTATTACCAAAACCTAAGATATTATCTTGACTTGAATTAGGGCCTGTTGAATTATGGGAACTACTAAGATAGTTAATATCTGCATTCCTAAACAAATGAAAATATATGTTAATTTAATCAATTTGTACATTAATTTAAACAAATATATGATACTTAAAAATACATGCATTATACTTTGATTATAAAGGCATAGATTTACATACTGTAAATTTATTAAAACCAAAACAAAAGGATTATATATTTGAGTTTTGCTATTTTTCTTATGTAATTCATTCAAATATAAAACTGCAGAATCTTTTGATGTAATAAAATTAGGCACTAAATATCCTCGTCCTTGTTTTGGTATATTAGTTGAACTTGCTTCAGCAGATAAATTTAAAACAACACCAGCTTTCCCTGCTAATGACAATGCTAGCCAAGTTCCACCTTCTTTTCCAGGCTCCATATCAGTACCTAATCAGTAATAAAAAATAATAGAATATATATAATTTCGAATTTGGAATTTATCGCAAGCTTATATTATTATATATAAATTATATAGATATATGATTAATTTTAAATATATAACTTCAACTTACCTCCTAAACATAAAGGATGATTTTCCCAATAATGAGCTGGCAATGCTGGTCGTTTAAGATCTTCATCACGGTTTGAGACCAAAATTAATCGATATGATTCAGAATCAGCATCAGGATTACGATAAATAAATAAAATACACATAATTGTGGAGTAAATTATTTAAATGCTGTAGAACAATGTCTGCTTATATCACAGCCTTTTGTTTTATACCACTTTTATTGTATGTCATTGATAAGATTGTGTACTTTTTTATCATAAATTAAGATAATGTCTGGTTCATTAATAATTGAAGACAAATTAATGAGATAATGACATTCACTTATATGAAATATAATAAACCAAAACTAAGTTTTTCAATGTATAGATATAATTTTATGAAATAAAACGTAAAATTGTAGAATAATATAGATCATTTTAATTATATATAAATAATATATAATATTTTCTATTTTAATATCTTACATATTTTTGACATTATTTTCAATGAACAAATTTATTATTGTTCATGAAAATACATTATGCTACATATTTAAATACATAATATAAATAACACTTTACCTACAATATAGAATTATATAACAAAAAATTGTAACTATGTACGTATGTAGATACGAGGAATATTACATTTATCTCTTTTGTTATGTCAATATTTACATATGATTTTACACGAGTATCAGTTACTGACAATTCCTTATTTGTTACATTCTTATTTTTTATCATAATCCCCAATTATTATATCTATACATTTTCTATTTTCAGTGTTTAAATATATTTAACATTTTATAGCAAATACAACGATATGAATAACAATACTTAATATGTAAGTACATAGATATGGTTAGCTTATACACACCTTGATATATATATATATATATATATATATATATATATATATCACATCTATGAAATTTATGTATTAATTTAAAAATATATATATATTTATGCGAACTAAATATCATAAATAATTTTATAAATCAAATTTTCAAAATTTATAATAAAATTTAAGAGAATTATTTGTCATTTCTTTAAGAAGAAATTAGTCTTTTTTATGATTTAAGTAGTTATTTATAAAACTTGAAATTTTAGTTTAAGAACTAAAATCATGTTTTCAAAAATATATTGGTAATGAAATAAATTAGTATAAACACTTCAATACAAACTTTATTGTATTGCTATTTGTATCATACACAACAATATTTTAGAAGTTTACATAATTTTCTATTTATTTATTATAAATTATAACTTATTCAAATATTCCAGTATTTATTTATTATCAAATAAACGATTCTTACAAAATTTTTTAAAATACTACAAAGTTAGTATTAAGCACTATAATTTATTTCAAGATCAGAAACAATGAAAAACAGAAATGAAATACTTATTTTTGGATATTTCTATTTAAAATACGTATGTATTTACTCTTCTACATTTCATATGAATAATGCAATTAACAATATAAATTACATCGTAAGACTGATAATAAATGTGTTACTAAGTGTTACTTTTTTAGAGATTGATTTTAAAGATTTTTGTATTACACATCATGTATTAGCCATGTTAAATTTTATTAGCATGGAAATATCAAATGACAAATTTTGTTTGAATAAATTTATATTCCTCAACATTTGTGCACTCTCTAATATTTTATTTTAATTCAATTATATTATTTATATTTACATAAGAATTTACATTTTAAAATGTATAGTAAAGTATAAGAAAGTGCTTTGATATCTCGTATATAATGCAGAATACAGATATTATACATCACATAAAATCAAAACTTACATGTAGGAAACATATATTAAAATATATCTGAAGAGTTTTTTTATAATACTGAGTTTTAGACTAGAATTTATATAGTGACAATCAATAATTTATTAGGAAAATACAAACAATTTGTAATAAACATTATTAGCAATACAGCGATATTTTCATGAAACAGCAGGATAATATTATAGCAAAATCCTATGAATGAAAACTTATTAAGAGACTTAAAATAATTATTAATATCATTTTTTATGCAATAATCATTCTTATGAAATTTAATGACACTTTAATTAAATGAAATCCATGTTTTTATATTTTACGTCAAAAATTAATATTTCATAATTTGGGCATCAATTGTAAGTAATTAATATTTTAAGAATTTAATAATCTTG
The DNA here is from genome assembly GCA_002806875.1 of Lepidotrigona ventralis hoosana. Taxonomy (NCBI): domain Eukaryota; kingdom Metazoa; phylum Arthropoda; class Insecta; order Hymenoptera; family Apidae; genus Lepidotrigona; species Lepidotrigona ventralis. The sequence goes on from NIPQ01092901.1 coordinate 15,260, forward strand.
CATTCAATATTAATTTCACATATTAAGTGTATGATATAATGTATGATGTAATAAATGTCATGGATCAATGGAATATCTTAGATCGAAGATCTAATTTGATTTCACAAAACTTTAAAGACTTATATGAATTAAAATTATATTTATAATTCAATCTTTTTTTTTTTATTAAAATTGCATAACAAGAATTTTAATGAAATAATATAACATTTTAACACTATGTTTTTTATTTATAATTTATAATTTACATCACCAAAATACCTAAAGACTTTTTAACATTGGATGTCTCTGGTAATGAAAGAGCCCATTTTCTTAATCCTGTTAATAGAACTGAACTTGTAACTACAATTGCTCCTCCTACTGAATAAGGATTTGGTATTTCATTGAAAAATAAAACCTGCCAAAAAAAGGCAAAAACTATGTCTGCTGACCTTGCTATTGCAACTGGTCCTGCTTGTTCCATCTGTAAAGCTAATGTTAATAGTATTTGACCCCCAAAACTGAAAAGAGCAAGTGCAACAACTAAAAGTCTGTCAGTTCCACACCGAGGTAAGCACAATGCACCTATAGCCCAAGATATAACTATTGTTTGAATCAAGGCAAATGATCCAAAATTTGTCATAATTACTGAGAAATGAAGACCTTTTAAAGCTCGTAGTAAAACGTATGCATTTGCACCAAAAAGAGTTGCGGAAAAAGCTGCTATAGCACCCCATAAGTCTGCATGTTGTGTTTTTATGTGTCCATCTGAAAGCGATTCAATAGTATGTCCAAAGATGAGTGGTGGACGTGTTATTAAAATTACACCAATTAATGTCAAACAGACTGTTATAACATTAAATATCCCACAAGGCTCTTTTAAGAATATTCTTGCAAATATGGCTACAAATACAGGAACAGAAAATACTACAACAGATGCATCAGCTAATGGCATATGCCGAAATGCATAAAAACTTAACATGAGGCCAGTGGTCCCAACAAAACTTCTTAATACTAGCATTAATCTACGGCCCTTTGGAAACGGATGTTCGCCCTTATATATTACAATTGGTATTGCTGGTAGTAATACACCCACAAATCGAAATGCTGCCAATTCCATTGGATTTACTTCTACTAAACCCTTTACAATAACACTACATAATGAAAAAAATAATGATGATAATGTTGCTAAGATTAGACCAAGATAAGGGCATGATTTGCACATTAGAATTGAAAATCGTTTTTGTTGTATTGTTGTGCTTTTTTCAATATCAACATCAAGTAAATGATGCAGTTCAACATGTTCTGACATGTCTGAAAGAGAAAATAAAATTTAAATGCTTTCCACGATTATATAGATAGAAAAATAATAAAAATATTATATCCCTAGGTGCAATTTTTTTGTCAAATATATAATATATAATAAATTGTTTAAACAATTAATAATTAAATAAAAATAAAAACAAAGAATGGTTCATTGATAATAAATTTAAAAATGTGAGCTTGATTATTTAAAAATAATTTATTTTTCAAATATATATATATAGATATATATATATATATATATTTGTAACGTTATTTCAATAACATATTATAGTTGATTTTATGTTATCAAATGTTATAACTCACCTGCAATAGATACAATAAATGATTAATCACAGCACATAATTATTAGTAAAACTATGTAATACATTTATAAATTATTTGGAAGACTAAATTATTTTAAAAATTCTAATAATACATCTTTCTTCATTGCTATTGACAATGTCACCTCACATTTTCTTTCAATTTCTATTTTAATTAAAAGATCACGTTGTTACTTGCATGAAGTAAGCAACTCATGCCTAGATCACAACGTAACAGAAATGTTTAATTTAGACTATACATTGTATTTGAAATATCAATCTCTAAGTTAAATTTTTTAAAAATTTTAGAATTAAGAAGTATATTTTACGTAAATACTATTAATAATAATATTAATACAAAGTAAAAAGCGACCAATAATTAAAAATAAATATTAACATTTTTTCACTTTCAACTATATCATTTCTATTATATCATTTTTCCACTTTCAATTCTATTATAGTCAAATATTAGTATATATATATATATATATATTAGTATATATATATATATATTATATATTATTAGTATATATATATATATATATATATATTAATATATTCAAGCAGTATAAATTTAAATATTTTAATATCAGAAATTTTTAATTAAAAATAAAATAAATTATTTTTATTCGATTTTCGCGGTAAACTAGAGTCTGGGTGGAGTCGATCTTTTATATAGGATTATATAGCAATTCATTTCTTATTTCGTTTTATTTTCATTTCTTTGTATTAAAATTATTATTTTCGTTCTAAATTACTGTTTACTGTATAAATGTGTCTACAAAAGTATTATACAATATGTAATATAATGATTGAATTATTACTTATTTCGTTTTTGATGCTTTAGCATTAACATATAATGCTTTCATTAAGTGTAATTATGTATATTTAATTTTGTCGAAACGTGTGTAGAATTTATTTATTTAATTAAATTATTGTACGATATTATTATATACATAAACATATATATGCTCAAAATTATTGTTTGCATTACAAACTTCATATTCTGTATTAAATTTAATATGTTTTTCTCCATAAAATGTACATGTATAAAATTTATAAAAAAATTGTGTGAATTGAATATGTGACATTATTCATTACACATAAATTTGATTAATATTGTATTGTCCATTTAATCAAATTAAGTTTATTAAAAAATTTCTAATTCAGTCAGTATATATATATATTTTTATTTGCACGTAACGCTTTTTCTTTCAATTTTGAAAAAAATGTTCAGATAATTCCATATTTTCGAATACAAGCTAGAAATTTTATTTTAGAACCTAATAATTTCCATCTATAAATATTCAGTTTCAAAATTTGGAATAAATAAACGACAAAAAATTGTTTTAATATTAATTGTTAATTTTATGGACTTTTAAATACAATGAATTAATATCACAAATAATATGCAAATAATTTGATATACAAATGATTTACATAAAATCATTACATTGTTTCTTCTTTCTTTCACGCATCAATATTTAAAATTACTTTGACAACATATACAATTGTACAAAGATAATTTTTATCCATATTTCTAGAAATATATTTTCAGATGTGTAGGTGATCATACCCTTTGCAAGAACGAACTACTGACTGTGTACTATTCTATGCCCACACAATGATGTACGAAGTTCCTTCTAAAATATTGCTGTTCATTGGTCGTATGTATGAATTTCATAGTGTTCGCAGGTTACAATAAATCAGACAATTTTTCAATTAAAGTTGAATTAAGTTTGGAATTGTAGTGTAGTGTGCAAAGACCATTAATCGTAAGATACAGAATCGAGAACTATTTAATGGATCCGACTATCGGTTGGTATCAACCGGAGCAGTTCGGCCCTGCTAAGGATTTGTGGTTACACATTTGGGAAGCTGAGAAAGGCCTGGATATTTTAACGCTGAAAAACGATTCGAATATAATGGGCATGAAGCTCCAGCAAGACTTCATATCTTTGGATTCGCTTAATTCTCGTACAGGGGACCGTATGCAACATAATACTTGCAATAGCTATTATAATCCATCACGTAGGAAAGGTGATAATCGTGCTAGTACATACGGCATGAACTATAATTACGATGCCTTAGTTGGCGAATACGGCGGTTGCCCATGGCGGGTACCCAATAAACATTATTCGAAAGGTGTTATTGGGTAAGTTTTTTTTTATTAAATTTTAATGTTGTATATATATGTTGTTTGTCTTGTGAAAGTAAACTATTTGCCTTCGTGTAATTTGTCCATATGGGTATGATTAAGGTTATGTGTGTGCACGCTCGTTTACAAATAGGATATAACAAGGTCCCTTTATAATTAGATATGCTACAAATACGAATCTATTTTCTTATCGATAATAGGTAAAACTCGTTTAATCGAATAATTTTTTAAATGTTTGCAAAATTTTATCAATGTATCTTTGGTATCTGTTTTTACTAATATGTATGTTGATTTTGTAAACACGTGGATGATTATTTAAGTTTGTATCAACAATAATCTAGTATTCTCTTCAAATTAGAAAAGATATATTTAGTAATATTAGAAATTTTGTTCACTTAATTTTTTTTGTTTTATTTTTGTAAACTGTTATTTTATATGTTACTTTTAAATATCAAATCTAATTTTTTTTAACATTCAATTTTTTAGTTTTAAATTCATTTTATTTCATTTTTTATTCTAATACCTATAAATATAAAATTTAACAGTTTATTTAAAATAAACTTTTATATTTACATATTAACCAATCTATTCATTGTGATAGTTTATGCCTTTAAAGTATTCTGACGTTTTTACTTAAAATAAAAGTATATTTTATTTAATATAAATTTAATATTTTGTTTTAAAATATGAAAGAACTAGTTTGAAGAACTCGTTATAGACATTTGTCTACAAGATGTCAAACTTATTTTAATATATTAAATATTTTAATAACAAATTTATAAATAAAAAAATCGTGTTATTATAGTAACTTCGATAAAAATATTTATATTTTTTTATGTCATTTTAATCTTCGTTATTATTTATTATAAATATTTGATATTTTTAATAATAGTTTTAAAAACTTAATCTGATATTTGATTTTATAATATTAATAATAATAATTAAGAAGTATGACATATTATATTAAACTAAATAAAATAAAAAATTATCATTAACAGATTATATTTTTTAAATTTGTTCTTTTTTTTAGATTACATGAAGAAATTGAAGATTTTTTTGCTTATATGTGTCCATCTAATGAAGAACATAGTTTACGAATGCGTGTTGTCAAAAGGATAGAACAAGTAATATATGATCTCTGGCCAGATTCTAAGGTTGAAGTATTTGGCAGCTTTCGCACTGGTTTATATTTACCTACAAGGTACGTATCATTGTACATATTTAAAATGGAATCTATTTAGTAATATGTTCACATGTAAAATATATATATTAATAATTAATTATTATTCAAAATTTTTTAAACGTATAAAGTTCATTCTTTTTTTCAGTGATATAGATTTAGTAGTAATAGGAATGTGGACAAATCTTCCATTACGCACTTTGGAACGTGCTTTATTGGATCAAAATATAGCTGAACCATCTTCTATTAAAGTTTTGGATAAAGCTAGTGTTCCAATTGTCAAGTTGACTGATAAAGAAACTGAAATTAAAATAGATATCAGTTTTAATATGAATAATGGAGTTAAATCTGCAGATTTGATAAATTCTTTTAAAAAGAGGTTCCCAGTATTGGAAAAACTAGTTATGGTATTAAAGCAATTCTTATTACAAAGAGACTTGAATGAAGTGTTTACTGGTGGAATCTCTTCATATAGTTTAATACTTATGACTATTAGTTTTTTACAGGTAAAATATTAATATTCCTATCAATGTATCAAATTTTCAATCAGAAATAAGTAATTTAATAATTACATTTTACAAAATTGATATATTAGTATATTTTGACTTATAAAAAATAACTTATGTTTTCTAAAGTAGACAATGTTTTCTTATTGTGTGAATGAAATTTTATTTCAGTTGCATCCCAGACAAAATGCTTATTGCTCGAATGCTAATCTTGGAGTACTATTAATAGAATTTTTGGAATTATATGGTAGGAAATTTAATTATGTTAAAACAGGAATTCGTGTAAAAGATGGTGGTACTTACATATCGAAAGAAGAGGTAAATCATATATCTGGCAGTTTCTGATACAAAAATAGTACATCTAATAAAATATGTATTATATTTATTTTAGAATATTTTATATGAATGATATTTTAAATGTAAAATTTATATAAGTACTGAGATGAATATAATTTGTATTTTACATTGATTTTAGGTTCAAAGAGATATGATAGATGGCCACCGACCTTCTTTATTATGCATAGAAGATCCACTTACACCCGGAAATGATATTGGTCGTAGCAGTTATGGTGCTCTATATGTAAAAGATGCATTTGATTGGGCTTATTATGTCCTTTCACAAGCAGTTAGTCCTTTAAATATTTTAGTTAATGATGCAAATAAAGTAAGGTAAGATAATATAATATAATATTTATATATTTTATAATATATTTTTTATATTAATGATATAATGTAACATTTATATAATATTTATATTATTTTTATATTATATTTTTTATAATTCTATTAATTATTTTGAAAAAATATATTTTGTACAGTATATTAGGAAGAATAATCCGCGTGACAGATGAAGTAATAGAATATCGTAAATGGATTAAAGAAACATTCCCACTACCTTTGAATGAGGTAGATTCATTGTCAAGTTCTACTGGATCTGATGCTTCAACACTATCTGCTCCAGCTAGTGACACGGTAAAAGATTTTTCAAAATGTAAAAAAAATCATTATAAATTGATTATATTTTCCAATTTTTTTTTTTTTTTTTTTTTTTTTTTTTTTTTTTTTTTTTTTTTTTTTTTTTTTTTTTT
>NIPQ01092901.1:21800-56028 GCA_002806875.1 Lepidotrigona ventralis hoosana
TTTTTTTTTTTTTTTTTTTTTTTTTTTTTTTTTTTTTTTTTTTTTTTTTTTCTTATCAATCTTATCAGGATTCTGAATGTAGTCGTGGAAATTCTCCCAATGCTACTGGAAAAGGAGAAGACAGAAATAAAGAAAGACATGTATATAATAATCAACATACTCACCATCATTCACAATGGAAAAAACCATTTAAAGGAGCTCATGGTATATAATGTTAAATTATATTAAATTAAATATTTATGTATTTTATAATCTACACTATTTTAAAATTTTTAATAATAATTAATATAATAATTAAAAATTAATTGATGTAATAATTAAATATTTAAAGCGACTAAAAAATAATTATCCATTAAAGTTGAAAACAGTTTATATGTTTTAAATATATAAAAAATATGCATTTACTACAGGTAATCACCATCATAGTTCCAGAGGAAATTATCATCATCGTGGAATAAATAATAATATAAATGGACAAAGTAAAGCAAAACACTCTCTTCACAGTAATGGAAATAATAATAATAGCCACAGTCCAAGTTCAAGGTCACAAACCGTTAAACGAAAAAAACAGTGCATTACACCTCGTGGTACTGGAGATTGTGTACGGTGATGAAATGTGCAAAATAATGTTGGACTTTGTTTCATACTTAAGTAGAGAGCTCAATATCATAATCGTGTGGTGAAAAGACATTGATTAACTTTCATCACGCAACTATCCTTTCCATTTTAGAGGGGCTCTATCTCTACAACTATGTAGAGTTAACAAACTCTATATTATTTTTTTCTTATATGGACAAAAAAATGGCCCCTACATATATAGTTAAGTTCTTCATTTCACCAGAAAAATTGTTTATTCTGTACGAAAATTTATATACCCAGGACGTACAGGATTGTAATATAGATTGGTTTAATTTTATTTTTATTTTGCATTACTGCACATATTACAAATAACATTTAAAAAATATATAATTTATTAATTATTATTTACAAATTTACAAAGTTATTGCAATCTTTAAATAGCAATTGTGTTCATAATTACGGTAAACTCATTGTAACACATTTATATAATATGAACGGTATATACAGATTATTTACAGTGCAGTTTTCTTAAAGATTTCATGAAGTTACAAAACAAGCTCTAATAATGATGACAAAGACTTAGTTTTCTATATGAAACTATATTCTTATAATAAAGTGGTAACAGAAAAATTGGTGATATTGGGACTTACCTAAATGTAAATATTGTAATATATATTATCAAACATAGAAAAATAAGTCTAAGAGTTACCTACTACATTTTTTTTATTTTGTACGTATCTAAAATAATGTTTGTTATAATAATTTTATCATTTAAAATCATGGATTAGTCCATGTATATGTGAGAACTTACGTATTTTTTTTTTATAATATGTAAATCCAGTAGTTGTGAAAATGTTTTGGTATATCTTTCGGATTTTAATAAAATTATAAGTTCGTGTGCCGGAGATCAACAAATTTTGAATAAAAAATATTTTTTAAAATATTAACTTATTGAAGAAAAAAAATGATACACTTTAGATTTTTACACTGTGTTCTTTAAACTCGTAATTGTGCATAATGCTTTACTTTTTATACAGAATTACTGATTTCATAACACTAGTTTGTAATTTTTAGTCTCCCCTGAACAATAATACATTATTTTTATATTATGAAAATAATAGTAAGCATATACATCGTGGTCGAATGCTACACAAATTCTGTGCACGAATCAGACATTGCATTTAAACGTGTTCTATGTTATTTTTTAAAATCTGAGCAACGTTTCAAAAATTTTGTATGTGACAATATATGCAGGCCTTTGTATTATTGAAAACTCCAAATGTATTTGTGAAAATTATCTTACATCTAATTTATTATTTAAAATTACATTCCGTTCTTCAATACAAATCTTCGTTCCTTAAATTGAAAAAAGATAACTGCGTAAAAATAGCAATTTACAAATTAAGAATCTATGTCCAAATTGCATTTTGTGTTAATGCAAATTGTAATATTATTTAACCAGTGTGTCCTATTAAATTCGAGTACAGAGATAAATAACTTTAGTATTCACTTTCCTTCAAACTTTTTAATTCTTGCGCAGTATTCAGTGATATTATTTAACAAAGAATTGTTCATAAATAACATTGTAAGCTGTGATTCAATTTTATAATTAGGATGTCAATTACTCGCCACAGCATACATATGTGTATGCATACATGTATGTATGATATATGAATGTGAATAGTAAAATGTGAATTCTACATTCTTCAAACTATATAATTATTATTGTTATTGTTACTACTGCTAATTAGTCTGCAAAATGATTACAAATTTTTAAATTATGATCAAATTTTCGTAAGAATTTATTATTAACAATTTGTGATTTATGTTTATCTATTTTCAAAAATGACTTAAAAATGTAAAACCAGAAATTAATAAACAGTAATAACAATTTTTTGTATCATTGTTATTATCTCTCTAATTTTAAATAATATTAGTTAGAGTTTATTAAATAACATTATTAAATACATTTAAATTTAGAATTCAAATGTTTCTTACTTTTTACTATTCTTTAATAAGTTTCAACGAAAATAAGATATCAAAACATTTTTCGTTACATTATTTATATCTTATATAATTAAGTTAAATATCGTAATATATTACGATAGTAATATTATAATCCAATGTTAGGTATCTCGAGTATATAAAATTTGCATAATTAAAAAAATTTTAATTATAAAAAATAATAGAAAATAAAAATAGAAAACTTACTTAATTATATTATTAAGCAAATAATATTATTAAATATTTTTACGTATCATAAAATATGTTACCCTGTTGTTACTCGATCAAACGTTTGAGATATCAGGATTGAGAATTTGAAGAAAAATGAAAAAGCAGGAATATGTATGAATGAAATATTGATATCCAATATAAATACATCGCATACTCAATGACAATAGAAAAAGCAATAGACGTTAAAATAGATAGAAATCCTACTACTTACAAACAGTATCTATGATTGAACATGCACAAATATTGTATAATAAAATTTTATTTCAAAAGAAACATTTAATTTATTAAAATTTTTTCCTATTAATCTTGTACAGGATATTTATATTAAACAATATTTCGTGTATACAATACACTGTATTTTTTACTACATTTCTAAACATAAGTTAAATTTATTTTTTTGCACTAATTCCACTGATAGGATTGACTTCAAGCAGTTGCATACGTTCCAGTTGTGCAAGTCTATTTTCTAAATTAAATGATTCTGGTAATGGTGGATATGCTGCAAAATTCCATATTATGTAACATTAAATAAGTGAAATATTTAAATATTTATGTAATAAAACTTATAATAATGCTTAAAATAAAATATTTTCTATTATGATTAATTTACTTTAAGATATTAAATGCTAATTCTAATAATGTAAATTTCTCAATTTTATATTTTGGTCTTGTTTTAAATTGATATTTTAATGTAAAATAATGTAAAATAATATCATAGTAAAATATCATTTTAAAATCAATTTAAAAAACTTAACAAAATTTTAATTAATTATTTAATTTGTAAATTATATTAAAAAATATATTTTTTGAATGTTTTTTGTTATAAATGTATCATACATTTTTAAACTCACCAAAAGTTTTGAGAAATATTATTACCCAAATACTGAAAGCTACACCAATTAAAGCTAGTCCAATGGATCCTTTCCATTCTCCTGTTGGGGCCTGGAATTCACTAAATGTTTGACAAAAACTGGCTCGATATAATGCTTTTTTTTCTTCTATTGATAATTTTTTCCAATCACCTTTCTCTTTCTCTCGCAATGCCTGCATAAAGGTAAATGTAAAATAAAATGTAAATTGGTTACGAAATAATATTGAAAGACTAAATTTTATAAATTATAAATTTTAAAATGCTGTAAGTATAATAATTACCACTATATCAGGAGTATTTGCTTTGAAACGAATTGCAGGTAATGGAAAATCACATCGATCTAAGTAAGCTGCTTCTCCATTCCATCCATGACCTACTATATCTCTATTGCCAATTTTATCAGGTATTCCTGATAAACAACGAATAGAATTTGCATACTTTGGAGCTTTTTGTCGTAAGCAAGATAGCAATACTTTGTTTGCCATTGTGTTCTAAAATTAATATTATTTAATATAATATTTAATATTAAATATAAAGTAACATGTTATACATGTTATATGATAATTAAATAAAATTTAATAGCTGTTATGAAATAAAAATGGAACAAAATTTTCCTCACTATTATACAGTTGTAAGTTGTAATGTTGATTTAATTAATGAATATGTAGAAAATACATTGAAATTGAATATAAATTTTATTTTATATGTATATATATATATATATATATATATATATATATATATCCAATTTTCATCGGAATTATGATTTTATACATTGATATATGTAAGAAATGTTTGAGCAAAATAAATTTCAAATGCAAATATAAAAATTGATTGTTACATAAAATTATAAGGACAAATATCAATAATTGTAGATGACATAGTTCCTATCGAATTTATATTTTGAGATAATATTACATATTGATCGCCATACATCTTTTGGTTATCTAATAATCAAATAACATCCTTTACTAAAAAATTTATTTAACGAAATATACATTTACATTTATTGCAGTAGTATAGTAATTTATTACATTAAAACTGTAAAACGTTTGATTATCGTAATATTTATTAATTATACGAAATTTATTACGTAAACTTACGTTCTTTGGCAAGCCTAATTCCAGAAGAATTGAAATGGCGACCAGGGTGGTTAAATCACAGTTAGAGATATAGTCATACAAATGTTGTACACTATTGTGTTAGGTATCGAACTTTAAAGTATCGATACATAACAATCGATTTTTAAATAGTAGCAGGACACAGATATTACATATTAAAAGCATTTGTGTTTTTAATTTTTTTTAGCAGAGTGTAATTTCAGAAATATTAAGAGAAATAATTTGATTATAATACATAATTTATTTTTATATATAATTCATATTTATATAATTCATATTTGTATACGTAGTTAATTTATTATATCATTACAAATGAAAGATGCTCTTTTTGTGGATTGAATTCTTTTTCTTCATTTATATATTGTTTGTGATGTATGAAAATTGCCCTGAAATTGTCAAAATAAAAATCATAGTTATTATATTATTATTATTATGTGGCGAATTATTATGTCAGAATATGTAATTAAAATATAGATAGTATATAGATAATTTTCAACAGTAAAGAAAACAATGCAAAGTTGGTAAAATATTTGAAGCTTTGTTGATGAACATCATACATTGTTATAAATTCTGAATAACTACAATAACAAAGCATGATTACTTTTTATTCTTATCAAAAGTATTTTCTTCTGTATGAAAAAACTTTTTATTAGGACATTCATTGTAATAATCTTTGTAATACTTTCATTAAACATATATATTTCTATTATATAGAAGTTAGAGAGATATTAAAGAGTACATTTTTTCAAAAATATGTACATGTGTGGAAATGTTTAAAATACCTTAATCTACCTTATCGACTAAGTAAATTTATGTAGGAAAGGAGATATGAAGTAGTCTCTATTTCTGGCTATAGGATCGTACAATTCGTGTGATTATAAACCCGCGGTTGCTTACGGCATGGCGTTAGCCAAGTCGTGTGTCATCGTGCGTTGCAGATGAAAAGTGTAATACATTTGTAACGCTTTTATTTTACATGTTGTATACTAATGAAAAACTTTTTATACAAATTTTAACGACAGGTGAGAATTTCAGAGAATGATAACACCAGTGCCTCCGAAGATAAAACGATGATATTTGTGGATGAACAAAGTTAAAGATACAGTGAGGTTTTGATATGGCGGCAAATTTTACTTTGATGATACGTTACAAACTTTCTGTGGTACTTCTTAGTTGTTTCATCGGTTATTCAGTGCGAACGTTTTGTAGTTTTTACGCTAAATTTCAATCAAGATGAATTTATTTGCAGCATTACATAAAAAAATTGAAATGCTGTATATTTGTACATTTTGAAGCACAGTGGCGACATATCATGGCGGCGAAATTTTCTTAGCTGCAGTTGTGTATCTCGATTATTTTCATACTTAATACGTACGCTAAGGAATTTCTTTGTAAAGTAAAGTAATACTTGTAGTAAATTGATATATTGTATATGAAATTCTTTTTTATAAAAATCTCTATTCGTATTTTGGTTTTGTGCGTTTGAGTGATGTAATTACATTTTATTAGCCAGGCATAACATGTAGTTAATCTTTTCTGTGTATATATCCTTTACATTGACATCATGACTTAGATGTGAAATTGTAATACAATAGTTCCATATTGATATAAAGTATTAATGTATGTTCATTTGTGCATACATTTATTTTGCATGATTTTTAAGATTGTTCAAGATGAACAAGCGCCGTAGAACATCTTCAGTTGCAAGTCGAGGCACAGAAGATGATGGTGATGATATACCACCTGAACCAACAAAAAGACGGAAAAAAATAGATCCTGTAAGTATTAAAATTATTGTCAATGAAAATTTCAATGATTGACCAAACGTTAATATTTATTTTATTAAATATTTAGAGTGACCTGTGCCAACAGTTGTATGATGTTCTACGTAATCAAAAGAAAGAAGATGGAACATTATTATGTGATGCATTTATACGTGTGCCTAAACGTAGACAAGAACCAGGTTATTATGAAGTTGTAACAAATCCTATAGACCTACTAAAGGTTCAGCAGAAATTAAAAACAGATGAATACAGGGACATGGATGATTTAGCAGCTGATATTCAACTCATGGTTAATAATGCAAAAGCCTTTTATATGGTAATATATATATATATTGATTTTTGCAAGAGCATATTATATTATAAAACAAAATGTTATTTTAAGTTAATATTTAAATTATTAAATAACTATTTCAAAATAGCGTACATCTCCTGAATATAAAGATGCTACTGAACTTTGGGAATTATGTATAAATACAAAAAATCGTATTATGGAAGAATATGAGGATCCAGAACCTAAAGGAAAACTTATTTTAAAAGTAGGACGACTGGTCAGTAAAAATATAATTATATACAATAGTTAATCTATAATAATCTATAATATTTAATAATGTAATGTTAATTATATGTAGGCTAGGAAAGCTACAACGAAACAAGAAGATGCAGAAGATACATCTGAAAGTTCTACAAATCCTGATGAAGAGACAATGCAACAATTTGAAGATTTATTTGCAGCAGTTATGACAGCAACAGATCCAACTGACAATAATAGACCATTGCATACAATGTTTCAACTTAAACCATCTAAAAAAGTTTGATAAATTCTTATTGATGAAATATTAATATATTGCTGATTTAAACAAATTTATTATATGATGAATTTTATGTTTTCAGTTATATCCAGAATATTATGATGTAATTGAAACACCGGTAGATTTAAAAACAGTTGCACGAAAAATTCAAGAAGGAGCCTATAGTAGCATTACAGATATGGAAAAAGATTTAATGCTAATGTGTCGTAATGCTTGTCAATTTAATGAACCTGGTTCTCAAATTTACAAAGATGCAAAGCTTTTAAAGAAGATTATTACTGCAGCAGCAAGAAAGCAAGATATTGGATTAAGCAGTACTGTTCCGAAAATTGCAACAACCGCACCGTCAACAAGAAGTAAAAGAGGAAGTCGTACTATGGCACAATCTTTAATAGCCCAAACTGCAGCATTACCTGATGAAGATGAAGAAAGTGATGATGAAGAAGAAGAACCTGCTGAAACTGAAGAAGCTGATAATCCACAATGGCAATTATTTCAAACTATTAGAACAGCACCTAATAATCAAGGTATTTTATGAAATCTTTCTAAAATATTATATTGACGTTGAAAGACATTTTACAACAATAATACTGAATAACTTTTTTTTATAAGGAGTTAGAATGAGTGAATATTTTTGGAAACTGCCATCAAAGAGGTTATATCCTGATTATTACAAAACAATAAAAAATCCTATTTCTTTATTACAAATTCGTACTAAGATAAAGGTACTTAGTAAATATATAAATCTTGATATCTTATAAGTTATTCTTGTTTAATCCATAATGTTTGTAGAAAGGTGAATATGGTACTGTGAGTGAAGTAGCTGGTGACATGAATATTATGTTTGAAAATGCAAAAAAATATAATATCCATACATCTAGACTATATAAGGTATTAAACATTAATTTAAGAATTTTATGTTTTTAATATATTATTTATTTACATTAATGTTTCACGCACAGTGCGCTGTAAAATTACAAAAAATTATGCAAGAAAAAGTACAAGAACTATTAGAATTTGATCAGGTAAATAAAATTTCATTCTAGTAAAGATGTATTATTCTCTTTAAAAATTTTATATTTAATATGAAGTATTTTATAGAAGTAATTATTAATGGAGTTATTTATTTTTTATTCGATACAATAATATTAACGATATAGTAAATAAACATTTTTTAATAAAATATATTTTTATTTGTATGAATTACTAATGTAAATTTTAAATTAGAAGATTTGTTATATTAAGTATTTCATCTGAATTTTGTATGTTTTTTTACATTATATTTATAGGATTCAGATTCAGATAGTGAATTCGAGAATAGTTCTCATCAACCTAAGCTTATTAAACGTGCTTCAAATCTGTTGACACGTGGAAAATATAAAGACAATATACCATTGAAGAAAAGATTGTATGCACTAGTTAAATGTGTTATAGAATACGTTGTAAGTAATTCCAATTTCAATTGTTGAAATGAAGCTTAACAATACAGAATTTATTATGTTATAGTGTGAAGATGGTCGACAACCAATGTTAATGTTTATGGAAAAGCCCTCTAAAAAATTGTATCCAGATTATTATCAAGTAATAGCAGAACCAATTGATATGTTAGCCATCGAAGCTAATATTAAGGCAGAAAAATATCAAAGTGAAAACGAATTAATACAAGATTTTAAGGTATATTTTTTATATTATTATTATTATTATAGTTGACTAATTTTTTATATTATTATTATTATAGTTGACTAATTTTTTATATTATCATTATTATAGTTGACTAATTTTTTATATTATTATTATTATAGTTGACTAATTTTTTATATTATTATTATTATTATAGTTGACTAATATATTTCACATTGATTTCTATTATTTCATTTTAGTTAATGTTCAATAATTGTCGTCAATACAATGAAGAAGGTTCTTTAATATATGAAGATGCAAATACTCTTGAGAGAGTTCTAATGGATAAAGTAAAAGAATTAGGTCCTTTACCTGAAATACCTAAACCTACAAAATCAAGTGCATCTACTCCTACTAGAAATGTTGGGTATGTAGTATTTTAATTTTCAAATTTTGTTTGAGCAATGATACTGGAATGTCAGGTTATTGTGACCATATTGATGAAGATTAGTAATAAATTTTGTTATTATTTTTTAGCACTATTTTATTATTTTTTAAATATTTTATTGAACGATAAAAAGATACAATAAAATAATAAAAACTGTAACAATAAGTAATATACAAACCAAGTTGAAATAACCCGATATGATATAATTATAAAAATATTGAACGAATTCATTTCGTAAAAAATATCATAATCAATAATTTGTAAATGTATTATATATATTTTATTTAATATATTACATGTATCTTTTCATACTACATAGGAGACCTAAGAAAGTTGTGCCACTACATTTACAAAAATTGAAAACTATGTATGATACTATAAAAGATTATCACGACATAAAAGGGAGGCAGTTATCTTTAATTTTTATGAAATTGCCGAATAAAAATGAATATCCTGATTATTATGAAGTTATTAAACAACCAATGAATATGGAAAAAATAGCATCCACTTTAAAAAATAATGGATATGAGAATTTGGATGAACTTGTATCAGATTTCATACTAATGTTTGATAATGCTTGCAAGTATAATGAACCTGATTCACAAATATATAAGGTTTGTATATTGATATGCATGTACATCTATACATTTTGAAAATACTCATTTAAAATAAAATTTTTATCAAGTTTTTATTAATTTAATTAAAAAAAAATTTTATATATAATTATTATTAAAATGTTTTTAATAATTTCAATTTCTATTTTTAAAAAAAATTATTTAAGAAGATAATGACCATTCAGTAATTNTTTTATTTTAATTTTTTTTTTTTTTTTTTTTTTTTTTTTTTGCAAATATTGAAAAATATTTTATTTTTAATTTATATTTTAATTTAATGTAATTTCTATAGTTATATGAGTATATAGGAATAAAAGTTCAATTGAAATTTCGCGCTAAAACATGGAAAGCTCGATCTGTTTACGGTTATAGTTTTTGAGGTTACGTGAAGTTAGCTTCTCCTGTAGCTTTGTCGTTTCATACGGTTTCTTATAAAGATTTTACAGAATAATAAATGACTTTTATCTATGAATAAATATAATAATAAAACTGATACAAGTATGCAATTTTATCAAAATAATAATCATAAATTAAACACATGGAAAAGTGTTCAGTGAATATCTGTGAAAGTTATAAGTTTGCAAGCTTTATATACATATATATTATATTGTTGTTCAGAATGTTTGAACAAGGAAATATTAATGATGAAAATAATGTTTCTATACAAAAGCCATTAAAAGTTCGACCTTGTTTTATTCGTTTAATGAGAGACAAGGAAGTAGATCAACGTCTATCAAAAAAATGCAAGAAGAATGAAACAGAAGTAAACAACATTCTTTTTAGAATATTATTCATTTAATTTTCTTTTTTTTCTAAATTTTGTTTGTTAATATATTAATTTAAACGATATTTATTGGTATTAATGTATTTTAAATATAATTTACAATCTATTAAAATCATGTTATAGGATGCTTTAATTTTGCAAAGATTAGTTCTCCAAACAAAATTACAATTAAGTGAAGATGAAGAAAGCGTACCAGATGTATCAGCTGCAGTTCAAGAAATATTAGCAACTATCTTTACGGCTCTTTATAATCATCAAGATGAAGAAGGAAGGTGTTATTCAGATTCAATGGCAGAACTTCCAGAACATGATATAGTTGATGGAAAAAAGTATGTAATACTTCTAATTTAAATAAATATTATTTAATAATTTTATTTTATTATAATACAATATGAATAATTTCTTTTTGTAATATTAGAATACGAGGATTGTCATTAGATTTAATTAAAAGGAGATTAGATCGTGGAGTATATAAACGGCTAGATCGTTTCCAAGAAGATGTATTTACATGTTTAGAAAGAGCTAGAAGATTATCACGTACAGATTCACAACCTTTTGAAGATAGTGTAGAACTTCAAGCATTTTTTTTACGTACCCGTGATGAAGTAACACGTGGGGGAGATTTATTACATTCACCAGCACTTAACTATACACTTCTTGATCTTTCTGCACAAGTTGCAGAATTAAAGCGTGTTAAACAACAACAAGAACTGTCATTACCTAATGAGGATGAAAGCTGTGATGGCAATGAGACAAAAGTACATGTTATATAAAATTAATATCACTATAGCAATAAATTTATAATAATAAAAGAAAATATTTAATTTTATTAAAATATTACATATTCATTGTATTTATTTAGGATTCTGAAACAAATACTAATACCGAGGGAAGTAATAGTGATAATGGTGGATCAATGAGTTTTAATCAAGAAATATATAGAGCTGGAGACTTTGCATATGTAGAACCTACAGAACGAGGCATGGAATATAGTGTGGTTCTTATAGAACGTCTGTGGACAAATGCAGAAGGCCAACAAATGTTATATGGCAATTTATTTTATAGACCAAGTGAAACTTATCATGTAGCATCTAGAAAATTCCTTGACAAGGAATTATTTAAAAGTGATGCACATGTAGCTGTACCATTGGCCAAAGTAGCTGGAAGGTGTTGTGTATTAAGTGTTAAGGATTACTTTAGAATGCAACCCGATGGTTTCTTAGAAAAAGATGTTTATGTATGTGAATCACGATATTCTACAAAAGCAAGGGCTTTTAAAAAAATTAAAGTCTGGAATTTTGATCCAGATCATTTAAAGTTAATTCCAAGAGAGAAACCACTAGAACCAAAGCGAGTAATATCAGTATATAAGGAAAGACTAGAAAAACATAAAGAAGAAATTGCTGAATTAGAGGAAGGAGAAAAATTGACAGAAAAAGAAAGACCTGTAAGTGAAATCGACTTGTTACAACTAAGAAAGATATTATATATCATATATCATATATCATACATCATACATCATACATCATATATCATATATCTGTATTTTTAGAACGTAATATTATATAATCCAGATGATACGGAAAATACATATTATGAACAATATAATACATGTGCGGGTTCTGTAAAAACTGGAGACTTTGTTTATGTAGCAACAGATGGAGGTAGACAACAAATTGCACAAATTGATGCTATATGGTCGATGAAAGAGTATGTGATATACCTTTTATTATAAACTGCGTATGATTTTAGCATTTATTGTAAATAATTAATTTTTTTTCAGTGGAAAATGTTATTTTAGAGGCCCATGGTTATTAATGCCTGCAGAAGTACCACATACGCCTACTAAGTTATTTTATAAACAAGAATTATTTCTATCTACAGTTGATGGCACTCATCCTATTGTGGCTATTGTTGGAAAATGTGTCGTCCTCGACTACGGAGAGTACATTTGTAGTGAGTATATAAAAAAATAATTATAAAATAATCAAACAATTAATTATAAAACAAATATAAAATTATATTTTTAAAAATTGTTATAGTTCTATGAAAATTTATATATTTATATAGGTCGACCGACGGAAATTCCAGAAGATGATGTATATATTTGTGAATCGTTATATGATGAAAGTAAAAGTCTTATGAAAAAACTTGGACAAGAAGGTTTAAAAAAATTTAATCATAGTTCAGCAGTAACTGAAGATGAAATTTACTTTTTCCGAAGACCTATTAATCCAGCTAAGGTTTGTATGAAATTTAAGCATTTAAATAATATATTCTATGCAAAAATTTGATAACGATATGTTATTTGATATGCCTGTTATTTGATATGCAACTAACTGAATATCATTGCTTTGCATGTGATGTGTGTGTTATAGGTTCCGGGCGATGTGGCTCAGACGCAAAATCAAATCAAGTCTGTTACTCCTAGTTCAACTCAATTTGAAATGGTAATTTCTATTTATAAATTTTTATCTTTCGGTTAACAATGCAACAAAGATGCATGTTTTTTAACAATCACACGCAAGCTCATGTGCAAATTGTTCATATTAAAAATTATTGGACAACTTTATCGTTGTTATATATTTTGTTACATATGACTTGCATGTGATACAGGTTTTGTATCAATTTGTATCTAAGCATGTTTCTCATTTTATGCCGGCATATTCATTTTTTTTTCTTTTATTTTTGTTATGTATATGTGTATTTTTGTTTTACATAAAATATTTTTTGAGATTCTATTCTTCTGTATAATGGTTATGTAGGACTAGATATTATTTTTAATGGATTTAAATTCAGAGCACCTGTTGGGTTTATCTCTAATACATGTATGTATATACATATATGATATATGTAGAATACCACCAAAAAGTCTCGCTTCCATGTCACTCTAACCCAAATAATATAAAAATGAAGCATTATGCTTTAAGTGGAATGCATACAATACTAATATCTAAATACCTACAAGATTTAGAGCATATATATATGAGGATTACAGTTGAAATATTGAAAATAAATTATGTTATATAGTACTACAACAGATCTCCTCCTACAAGTAATGCCCAGTATATTACAATATTTAATCAAATGAAAATGATTAAATAAAAACTTGCAATGAGAGATTGTAAGAATTAGTAATATTTATATAAATATCGCGATATTTATAGTCAAGGAAAATTTGTTTAATTAATAGCATTATACAAAATTGTTACATCATTCTAGAATATTAAAAAAGAAACATTTCTATTACATTCGGTAACGGATAATGAACGTAACATAAATGGTATAGGAAGCATCACCATTGTTACCGAAGCTGGAACCCGATGTACTAGGCATGGGAGTAGGATTAGGAGTGGGAGTAGGAGTAGGAGTTGGGGAGGACAGCATGGACGCTGGTGGTCCACCGTCCGTTGGATCTGCAGAAGCTCAACCGGTGCTCTCCAATACTCAAACACCTGTGTCGACTAAAAAGGTAGGCCTTATCGTGACATTATTTGCTTATAACTTGTTCATATATCGCATTTTATTTATTTCATTTTACTTTTGTTTAGAAAAATATGCCAGCATATACATTTTTTGTTTTTGCACCGTTTAAACTTTGTTCTCTAACATTAGAACAACAATTAGACATTTTAAAGGTATAATATCAATATTCGTTTTTATAAGACGGTGATATTATAATTTGTGTTTTCTTCTGTTTAGAAAACGGCGGGTAAGAAATTAGTTACGGGCTATATTTTATATTCGAGTAAAATGCGAACGCAGATTACACAAAACAATCCTGAATCATCCTTTGGGGAGATTAGCAGAATTGTTGGCAACGAGGTATTTATTTATTTTTTACTGTTGATTTTTATTTTACTATAAGAATTTATTGAAGAAGAGAAAAGTATGCAGATACAATCTAAATATTATAGAGAAATTTACTGAACTGCTTAAAATATTGTAAGAAAGTGTTATTCTGCATGCTTCATCTTTCTTTTACATGTAACACAAATATGTATGATAAAAATTGTTATTGATATTTTTAAAATATACTTTTTAAATATAAATAATATACAATATTAATCGGAATATCAAAATACATATTTCATAATTTTTATTTATAATTTATTTATCATAAGTTTATTTACGACAGATTTTTATAGCATAGTATATGTTATTAGACTGATATATTGTATAAATTATTTATATAACTCAATAGATTAATTTCTTATCATTTCATATTATTTAATGAAGACGGTTTGAGAAATTTTTAAGAAATATCCAAATGTTATTTTAGAAAAGGTGTAATTAAATAAATATTTTTTATATTTCAGTGGAGAAAATTGCCAGCAGGAGAAAAACAAGCTTGGGAAGAAAGAGCAATTAAAATGAATGAAGACGGTGGGCAACTTAAAGGAAATAATGTTTCAGTAGGCACTAACGCTTTACAAGATGTAGTTTATGAATGTTGCTGGGATAATTGTGATTGGCAATTTGAAGATATGACCGATTGTATCGATCATTGTATCGCAGAACAAAATGGGCATGTTCAGTCGTCTTTTATTAATGCTACAAGCGGTAGGTATAGCATCTACTTTGCATTATTTTATATATTACTATAAACGAATAAAATCTTTAATTTTTGAAATGTATATGTTCCAATAGATGTAGAATTCCAATGTCAATGGCGTGGCTGTGGCCGTACGAAAAAATCTGTACCTCCATTTCCAAGTGTACAAAGACTTGCAAGGCATGTCAAGGAAGTACATATCCTTAAATCAAATGGACGTATAATACCTCCTTCGGAAAGAAGCAAGTATGATGTCAAAATGCAATATAAGAAGCCAACATTTTTAAATTTATAATATTAGCCATTATAATATTTCCATTTACACTTTTTGTTACAGAAACTATATGGCATCAAAAGGTCCAACGATATTGCCACCAATGGAAACAGGTATGTTATTTATTTATTTTTAACCAATTCAATTGTATTTATTACAAGCAGTTTTTAACTTTTCTAAATAATTTCATTTTTTTTCAAACAGAAACATCAGCAGCTGCAACACAAACAAGTAACATGCCTGGTGCTAAACAACCAGAACCGATGTTCGTTGCTGTTCCTCCAAGACCAAGTCGTGTATTACATTCAGATGCCTACTTACGGTAAGTAGCTAAATTGAGTAGTTTTATTGTGATTTAATTTATATTTATTAATTTATGTTTTATTATTTTACTGCAAGTATACTGTAATTGCAGATATATTGAAGCATTGAACGTAGAAAATCGGTACATATCAAATTGGGACAAACAAATGAATGCAAATCCTGATAATACACAAATTCCTGATGTAACGAAATTGCCTGCGGAATGGTTAGGCAATGGTGTAGGCAACCATGGAAATGTGGTAAATGCCTTATGGACACTCAGGAACATGATGATGCGAGATGTGTTAGCCATCAATAAAACTTTATAGTTTATAACATGTTAAGATTTATAATCTTTAATATTCGATGCTACCTTAAAACTACAATTTTCAGGTCCGTCGATGCTAGATAAAAGACTGAAGATTTATTATTTTCAACAAGTTTATTTATATTTTTAGATTCTTTTTTTTTTCATTTTACAACTCTAATTATTACAATTTCAAATTTAACTTAATTATAACACACGTTTTTTAGTGATTTTCAATTTATAATTAGGGCTGACTAAAAAATTGATTCTCTTATTAGAAGATTTTCAATGACAAATGTTAGATCTGCAATATATTTATCGTAATTCAACTTAGTAAAAAATTTTAATTTTTTCGTTGGACGAAAACTATGCTATGAGCATATTATTTTCGATACATCGTCTATGGATCTGTTAGGAGTAGAAGGAAAATACTATGCTATAAGAATCACCACTTTGTAAATATCTCGCTATTTTTAATTTTAACTTTTCATAAAAAAAATTTTGTATTTTGTGTATCGCGCATCATGAAAGTGACTTGATAATTACTGTATTCATACTGTAAAATGGAACTGTACTGTAAATATAAAATAATGCACTTTAGAAAACGCTCTGATATAGAAAATGCTATCATTGCATCTATGAATATTGATGATTTTATGTCATATAATCATACGTTTTTAACACGTTAAGTGCCCAGCCGTTTCTTTCACGCCACAGTCAGCGGGCCACTCCGGGCCGCTTACCGATAGGCGAGCCAGAGTAAAACAGATAGAAAAAAAGGAAGGTAGTGCGTATAAAGTTAGAAGATAATGTACCGAATGTTATAATACAAATTCACAAATTTTAGGTTCAAAGATGGTGAAAAATTTAACGCAGAAAGATTACAACCTTCTGTAATCAACGTACAAACAAACCTCACCTTTGTTTACCGTTTTTTAATAAATTTCATTAATGTTTTTAAGTATTATATTCTTTTCCTTGAAGCATTGACCAAACAAAAATCGATGTCGCCTAAATTAAATGTTCAGTCTCGCAAATAAGCAAGGATCGACACGCGCGCGGGAATAACATCAACGAAAAGTCTGCGGCCTGACCGGCTGGGCACTTACGTGTTAACGTAATATTTTCACCTTTTGAAATAACTTTGATATAAAAAGTATTTAATAATCGTTATTTGTGAATTTTTTAATGATATTGGTTTAATAGCTTCAATAAGTAGTATTATTAAAGTGTATATAAAGATAAAAATAATTTTTTATAGCATAGAATTAGATAAAATCTTTCTTATTAAACCTTACACTATAAAATATATTATATATATGGATGAAGGTAACGTAAATTGTTTATTTTGAGATTTATCATGTTGAAGCTAAAAACGTATAATTACGGTCTATCTAATTGCATTTAATTATCAATTTATATAAAAAAAACATCATTACATTTTGTTAACTTATTGAACCTAAAAACACAATTTTTGTTACTGTATCATTTATAAATAAAATTTATTGTTCTTATTAAAAAGTGAAATTGTTTATTTTGAAATATATTACCTAATGAAAGTAATATTTTATTCATTATTTTAATTGTATGATATTTATATTATACTTAATTATTTGTTTTCCAATAATTTTCTCCTATCATTAAGCCTAATATATATAATTTAAATAATAATTAAAATATATTATTTAAAGTGTATATATAAAGTAACAAAAAAAATACTTAAACTGCAATTTTAATAATTACATTTTAAATAATATTTAATATTTTCAATTTTATTTTAATTTTTGCAATTATAAAGTTATTTTTTGTGGAATAAAATATTTAATTTTGCATAGCACTAACTACTCTTAGTATGTAATATATTAGACGAAATTTGCAATATTATTTAACAAATAACATTTACAACTAATACAATAAATTTCATAGATTTGAATTAATCGAGATTTTTACTTCTTCATATTTTACTTATATATTAAAATAAATAGTTACACAAAAATTTGAATTAAAAGTCGCTCACTCGCCCACCATTTTGCCAATCCCCCCACTTTGTTGGATCTTTTTCACTATTTGTTATTAGTTCTCCATTATTTGGATCAGTTTCCACTAGTACTAAGTCCACGAATCGTTCTCTTGGTGGTATTTCTATTATTATATATTATTTCATGATAATCGTAGTTTATAAATTTATAACAGTAAAACGTATAAGATATTAATTCCAACTATTATCATGATTGTATATTATACGTTTCACTTACTAGGTATGGGTTGCAATTTTAATTTTCTATGAAATTGTTTCATTCTTAATGATTCTTTTTTCTCAATTTTTGTCTCTTTAACTCGCAATAAATTACCTGTATATAAGTAAAAAAGTATGAAATATAAAGTTATTAAAATTATTATTATACAAATGGAAATTTATACCTGTTGAAAATTTCTTGGGTTTATATTCGTTATATGATTTTACAAAAATTTGATTTATTGTATCGAGCATACAGACGTTAATACGTCTTGAAATAAACTTTAATTTCAATATATCCATACTTGTAATATCTTATTGAATTGATTAAAAAGAATTCTCTAATTTCGGAAAGTATATTCTTTTGTTATATTTTTGACAGCATACTTCTTGCAAATACGTACAATCTAGTATATAATTTTATAAGTTGTCAAATGTTTCATACGTAATTCAATTCTAATAATATTCAACAGAATGAAGTTACATATTTTTGTTTAAACAGAATATTTATTATATATTTTATTTCAATTTAAATTATATTACACATGTTTTTTTTAAATTTTATTTTTATACTTGCATAGTTATGTTTTTGTTTGCATATTCTATATATATATATATATATATATATATACACATTATACCTTTTATGTACACTAAATATATTTAAAAATCTGTTACACGACCTTTCCTTTCCCAATCACCATATCGTGTTGGTTCTGGTCCACGTGGACCTCCTACTTCGCCTGTTTCTGGATTAGTATTATTTGGAAATGATTTTAATGGTTCTTTTTCTTGATAAGGATGTTTACCTTCTTCCAGTTCTTCCAGCTTCTCTGTTGCATATTAAACATTTTTTAAATAAAAATACTATTTTCATGAATTCCCATAAATTTCTAAATAGAAATAAAATACCTATAGGGGTACGTTCTCTTAATTTCTTTCTAAATTCCCGCATTCTTGGACTTTCGTTTGTTTCATTTTGTTTTGAAAAAAGAATTTGAAATTCTAAAAACCATAATTTGTTAAATTAGTGTTAAATTCAACGTTATATTTGATTTTTGAAAGTACTTACGTGTATGTAGAAATTTAATTGAAACTTTTGTATTTTCATGACTTGTCTTTAGCAAACTTTTCAACAAAGCTTTTAGCATGACTTGTTTGTTAAAAGCTATGACATTTGTAAACATAACCTTATTCATTGTAACCTTTATATCTTTCTACAATAAAAGAGATTATATCATACTGTACTGAAAATACGTAAGAGTACGTAATGAATTATTGATTTTATTATTGCACAATTGTTATTATACATATGTAAAACTTTGCATCATATTTACAGAGCTTTTAAAAGAGCATATGAAAAATATTCAATGTGGTAGATATTAAAATGACGAACTGATATATTTAGTTTGATATAAATATACACGAATACAATAAAAAAATTAGTATATTAATAAACATCAATAAATTAGTATATTAATAAAATATTGAATTCTATATATGCATGACAGCTGAATTTACTTGTGAAATAATAAATTTTGATTTGAATCAAGTTTATTTGATTATAGTCACTAAATCTCATTGCTTGAATTTTATTATTACTGTTAAATAATATGTTAATAAAGATAAAAATATAAATATGTATTAAATATAAAAATATATAAAATTTAAATTATTATCAGTATTATATCAATAAAGATAAAAATATAAATTGTGATTTTATAAAAAACTAAGACTAATTTATTTTTTCATTTGATTTACAGATGAAAGTAATGAATGGATAAACACGTGCCTATAGTTGGAATTATGATTTCATGGACAATTAATGGTGAGATTCTTTACTATTAATTTAATATAAAATAGCTTTTGTTAAGTCTAGTTGGTATTTCGTATTTATATTAAGGGTAATGTTGTTGATTATAATAATACTGATAATAATAATTTAAATTTTATATATATTAAAATTAAAATACTTTCAGAAATGTACTTTTATTTCAGAAAAGGTCAGATTTAAAAACTTGGTGTATGTACATACACATCATTTCTTTATATTCTTTCATATTGGTATGAAATACATAATTCCTATATTTATTTTTATTATATTAACAACTTATATTAGTATATTACAATACTTACATTAATTTTGGTGATTTCGAAAATATTATAGTCTTATAGTCTTAGATTAATATTGCTATCAAAGACTTCTATAAGTTATATCAAACTTCATATATCAGGTATAAGATTTAAACAAGAATACTTAAATATCTTCGTTGTTCTTGGAAATATAAAAAACTTTATTAATGAAAGTTGTTCACAGAGAAGTTTTTATAGATGAAACAGTTTCAAGATTACCTTCATTTTCTTAAATAAAATAATATATTTTTTTATCCATTAATTGATACAATTTAACATTTTCTATATATAGATATTATCTTATATTCTATATATAGATATAATCCTCTATAATATAATAAAGAGTATTAACTATATAAAAAAAATATAATTAAAAGTATTAACTATGTAAAACTATTAGAAATATGAATACAAGAATACTTTTGCTTTTTACATGATAGATTTTACAGAATTAAAATATCTTTAAAACTAATAATTTTTCAACAAGTTAATATTTTTTTTATAGAGAATGTTGAGTTGTGTTAGTCAATTGATAAAAAAATATATCATTTTATTTGAAAAAGTGAAGGAGACTTCTGAAACCTTGAGCAACTTTCATCTCATGCATTTTTTTTATCATCAGAAATTATTCTGGTAATTTGTTTTGAACACCGTGTACATATATTTATATTTCCAAAAAATAATTTTTTTAAGTAGGCCATGGAAAAGTGATTTTATATTTTTGTATTTTGTATGAAGTTTAAAATATATTGAAATTAATAAGTTTTTATATAATCTTTATAAATTTTTATGCAAAAGATTTTTCCTTGAATAATAAAATAATTCATCATTAATAATTAATAATGCATATTGATCAAAAGGTTAATATTTTAATATGAGTAATTTGTTATACAAATATATCGCCTAACCTGAAATATATAAAAAGGAAAATAAAAAATTATTGTTTTACCTTAAATTTTATAATTTTAAAATATATAATATATAATACGCTACAATATTGTTATGATTTAAAATGCATTTCATATGCTTCTTAAGAAATGGTATATTATCAAAAAGATGTATTTTACAAAAGCAAAGTTATAAATCTATTACAAATATGACTGTAAGAAATGCATTAAATGCAGCTCTTGACGAAGAATTAGCAAGAGATGAAAAAGTATTTATATTGGGAGAAGAAGTTGCACAATATGATGGTGCATATAAAATAACAAAAGATCTTTGGAAAAAATATGGTGATAAAAGATTAATAGATACACCAATAACAGAAGCTGGGTTTTGTGGTATAGCTATTGGAGCAGCACTTGCTGGTTTAAGACCAATATGTGAATTTATGACATTTAATTTTGCAATGCAGTCTATTGATCGAATAGTAAATGGTGCTGCTAAAAATTTGTATATGACTGGTGGAAAATATTCTGTACCTGTAGTATTTCGTGGGCCAAATGGCAACGCTAAAGGTTTAGCAGCACAACATTCTCAATGTTTTGCTGGATGGTACATGAGTGTACCTGGTTTAAAAGTTCTTTCACCAACAACTTGTGAAGATTATAGGGGTAGTTTAAAAGCTGCTGTTCGAGATCCTGATCCAGTTATAATATTAGAAAGTGAAGTTCTATATAATACAGAATTTCCTGTATCAGATGAAGCTATGGATAAAGATTTTGTCATACCTATTGGTAAAGCTAAAATTGAAAAACTTGGTAAAGATATCACTTTAATTGCACATGGTCAAGCAACTTTGTACACGACGCAAGCAGCTGAAATTTTGGCAGGAGAAGGGATAGAAGCAGAAGTGATTAATTTACGTTCTCTTAGACCAATAGATTGGGATGTAATTTTTAAATCTGTAGCAAAAACTCATAGACTTATGAGTGTTGAATTAGGATGGCCTGTGTGTGGAGTAGGTTCTGAAATTATAGCAACAGTGATGGAAAATCCAGTATTTTTTCAACTTGATGCACCAGCTGTTCGTTGCACTGGTGTTGATGTACCTATGCCATATGCAGAAAATATTGAATATGAATGTACACCAAAAGATCATCATATTGTAGATTTTGCTAAAAAAGTTTGTGGTGTAAAAAAATAATTCTGCTATATGTTTGAGAATAAAAATTTATAAAAAAATTTTGTTTAATATAAAAATTGTTCAATTTTTTTTTGTACAGTGTAACAAAACATATTTACAATAAATTTGTAGCAATAAATTAAAGCTAATAAAATACATATATCTGCAATAATATTGCATTTATACAGAATTAAACATACAGAATAAATTTATGATTTTGTAATTATAAAAATGAATTTAGATGTATATATGTATGTTATGGCTTTAGAAAATAAAATTCTTATTCTGTTATATTAGGATATTAACATTGAATGAATAATTGCATTATTAAATTAAGTTTTAAAAATTCTTATGTAGTATATTAAAAAGCTGATTCACTTGAAGATGACAATGTGTGTAATACTATATGATTTCAGAATATTTAAATCCAATGCTGCATTGATGACCCGAATGTGCACATATAAATCATTGTAAATGAAATTCATTTATAACTTAATTTCGTAGGTATGTCATATTTAATGTATAATATAAAAAGAAATTAATTTTAATTAAAAATTTAATTTTTGTGCTTGATAATTGATAAACTAATACATTGAAAAATAATGTTATAAAAGTAAAGAAAATATAATATAAAAAAATAATGTAATTTAATTATTTATTTTTAGCTATACACTCATGTAACAATTTTGAGTTGAAGAAGAAATATCTTACATAATTTCAGTATTTCAAATTTTATTATATATATTGCAATAAGAAAATGTTTACTGGAAATTTATGTCAGCAATTGAAAAGAAATTTGGAATAAACTTTAGTAAAATAAATATAATTAATACAAGTAATGTTAAATCAAAATATTACTATATGATATAAAAGAATGTATGAAGCACGAAGGAAAATTTTTTGGTTTGCAATAATTAGTAGAATAATAGTCTTAAGTTTACAATTTATCTTTAATTTGTTATGTCCTGATCATGATGCAGATGCATTTAAAAGTCCTACTGATAATTCTGAACAAATTTCATTATATGACAGTTTAATAACAATTTTATTTGGCGGTCTTGCACGATGGGATGGTGAATATTTTTTACATATTGCAAAATATGGTTATACATATGAAAATACTTTAGCTTTTTATCCATTGTATCCTTTGTTAATTCGGATTATTTCTGTTCCCATAAAGAAAATATTTTTTGTATTAAATATTCATAGTTCTGTACTTATTGCAGCTATGTTACTTAATGTTATATGTTTTGTAAAATCTGCTCTTATATTTTATGATCTTAGTAAGGCAGTGTTAAAAACAACAAATGTAGCTTATAAAGCTGCAATATTGTATTGCATAAATCCAGCTACCATATTTTTTTCAGCTGCTTATTCAGAATCTTTATTTGCATATTTAACGTATTACAGTATGTTAAGGTCCATTAAATTAGATCCATATGTATCTTTTCCAATAGGTTTATCCATTCTTACAAGATCTAATGGTGTGATTAATATTGGTTTTCCTGTATATCATCAATTGCGAAATTTATCCTATAATTATTTTAAAAAACATGCAAACTTTTCATTAAAAACATTCTGTCAATTTATGTTTAAAGTAGGCACTTTAAAAAGGTTTTGTATAATGTTTAATATAATAATTATATCAATAATTCCATTTATTTTACTACAAATACATAATTATCTCATGTTTTGCATTCCTAGCTTAAATTTAATATTTATTCCTGAACACATTGTTAATTTCAGTATAATAAATAGTTTAGTATTGCCTGGTAATAGTTATGTAGAATGGTGCCATTTAAAAATTCCAGTGGCATATTCTTATATACAAAAGAAGTATTGGAATTTGGGATTTCTAAATTACTATGAAATAAAACAAATACCAAATTTTATCTTAGCATTTCCAATATTATATATTATGATGAAATGTATAAAAGAATTTTTTTTTGAACATAAAAAGTATATTTTTACATTAGGATTTATTAAAGATACTGAAGATAATGTACAAACTGAAACAAAAAAGTATCCAACTGAAATGTTAGTATTTGTTATTCATGGTTTATTTTTAACTATTTTCTGTATTTTATTTGTACACATTCAAGTAAGCACTCGTTTAATAAGTTCAGCAAGCCCTTTAATATATTGGTATTGTGCTTTATTAATATGTCATACATCTTATAATGATGATAATTTATATGACGATAAGGAAAATATATTTTCTAAATGGAAGGTATTTTTCTTAACAAAGAAGGAGTACAGTTTGAAGGATAAACTTATATTTTCCTATTTTCTAGGATATGGAGTTGTAGGTTGTTTTATGTTTCCAAACTTTTTACCATGGACATAGTTTATATAGAGCGCATATTGTAATGAATATACATATGAGTGTAAAAAAAATGTAACTGTACAAAAATCATATAATTAAATATAAAATAAAATGTACATTACTGTATTATTAAGTAAATAATTATATTTCTTGATACAAATTACTCAATATTTATACAATGACAATATAATTACTTTATTTAACATGAGATTTTTTATGTTTAAGAATTTCAATTGGTGTCAAGTATAATGTTTGTGCACAATCTGGACATTCATATGTTTGCGTATTAGGTTTGCGTTTAATACTGTCATGCTTTTCAATATCTTTCACACTTGTTTTAATACAGGATTGTTGGTGTTGTAATTTTTCTATGCTTGTTAAAATTACTTGTATGTTACAATTGGGACAATGCCATTCTGTTTTTAAAATTTCTGTAGAAAGTTGATCACTCCATTCAGTTTCTCTTAAACTAAAAAAAAAAATATAATTTTTTCAGCAGATATAATTTTATTATAGAAGAATTTACTTACCAATTGTAAGTAATAGTATTTGTTACACGAACTCCTCCTTTAATTGAGTTTGGTACTGCTACAAAATCTGATTGAAAAGGATTTGGATCTATCAATATATTGTTTTCACCACTTTCCACATATATTGTTTTAAGATCAGCTGGTAAAAGTCGTTTTAGAGTATATGGAACAGTAGTATGCATATATTCAATTAATTCTTGAGTAAGTGTGTATTCAAGTTCATTGAAATCCTGATTTTCGTTATTATTAGTATTTGAATCTGCAAAATATTTATTATATCTAATGTTTATTTAAAATTGCAATACATATAAAGTACACATTAACTTCATATTTTCTATATATTTTAATTATTAGTACCTTGTAATCGTTGATTTAATAAAAACTCCCATTTATTTCTTAATTTTGTAGCTTTTATCAGTAAAGTTTGGCCACTATCAGGTACAGGAAATTTTAATTCCAACCAGGAATCACATATTATTCTATGAAAAGTAAATAAATAAATCATACAAAATATTCTGTTTTTAAATTTTCAATATATAATATATATATATATATATGTATATACATTGAAAATGTACTGTTTGTATCGATTTCACGTGCAAATAAAAGTAATGTTTGTGCTGCAGGCATTCTAAGTGTATTTACTAGGTAGGGTTTTGTTGTCTCCAAAAGAGCCCTATTAAAATTAATACATGATTAATCAAAGCATAAATTGCCTTATCCTATTTTAAAATATTATTAAAAGCTTACAAATATGTTAATATTGTATGTTTTGGACTAACGGGAGTTTTACTTTTAAAACCTGATATTGATACAATATCAGCTTCTTCTAATTGCAATACTTGAGGATGATTTCCAAAGAAACTCATTGGATGCAAGGCAATATATGGTTTTGCTTTTGTATGAAATAGTTGTTCATTTGTTGTCTGAAAAAGTTTGTATTATTTATTAATGAATGATTAACTTATTTTATGATAATATACCTTACAATAATTGAATTCATCGGCACACGCAAATTGTGGATATAAACCACTGCAGAGTATTAATTTCAACATTGTTAAATCTTTATAACTACAAGCAGTAGCGGCTGTTAATAGATTTTGCACTTGATTTGAATCATTTTTCATTCGAAATTCAATATCTTTTATATCAAGTTCACCATCATCGTGATCATTATCTTCTAACTGAATATCAAAGGATTCTAGCTTTAATTGTTTCCTTTTTCTGGGTTCATTTTGTTTGTAAGTTCGTTTTAAGGATTTCAAAAGTTTAAGCTCCCCGTGTCTTATAGCACGTTCTGCACTAGACATAGAAGAATTTGGTTCTGGGAGACTTCTCAGTAATTTGCAGTCCTAGCAACAATAATAATCTGGTGAAGCGATCAACTATTGCTATTGGGGAAAGCTTAATAAGGTAATATTAAGCAGCTAATAGCTTACCTGAAGTAATTCCTTAAATTGTGCTCTTAATTTTGTCATTTCATAAAATCTTTGTTCCTCTAAACCTCTTCTTTTACACCATTTTCTACTACTATTACCGCTACCCCTGGATTCTTGAGAACTCTGTTGTTTTACTTCTAACCATTCTCTAAATGCATTTAGTAATGTTATTGGATCACCGTGATCAGATTCCAATTTTTTTCTAGATATCTACAAAATTATTTTTCAGTATATTTTAATTTTTTTACATGAAAAAAATTTATAAATTATATTTGATTACCTCACATTCTGAATCCCTATATGCTTTATTTGTAAATGGTGTTTGTATGCTTAAAGCAGCAGCTAGTGACAAAATTGGTTCTACTTGGTGAAAAATAGAACCCATTACTAACATTTTGCCTATAGTTATATCAACTGGTAAACGGGCAAGTGTCTTTCCAATACACGTTATTTTTTCATTATCTGTTAATGCGCCCTATAAATTGAAAACTTTGTACTATCTGTATTAATCACGCTCATATTGATTTATGAAAACTAACATGTTCTTTCAAAGATAATATAGAATTTTCAATGCTTTCTGCTGATGGTGGTTCTATAAATGGAAATTTTCGTGCATCTGGAAGTCCCATTGCAATCATTTGTAAAAGTAAAGAATCTAAAGGTACACGTTGTAATTCAGGAGTTGAATATTTTTCTAAAGACATATATTCCTCTTCAGAGTACAATCTACAAATATTTGTGATTTAAGTTATTAAGTACATTCACGAAAATAATATGAACTATATATACCTGTAACATACTCCAGGTCCAGTTCTACCAGCTCTTCCTTTTCTTTGTTCTGCACTAGCTTTGCTAATCCAGAATTCTTTGAGTCGTTGCATCTTACATGATGGATCATAACTCATTTCTTTTACTTTTCCACTGTCAGCAACAAATCTTATTCCATCTATAGTAATAGAAGTTTCAGCAATATTAGTAGATACAATACACTTTCTCACTCCTTCAGGAGCATAATCAAATACCTTCAAAAATAAAAATATGACATTAGTTATGTCAAAATTACAAATTTTTTAAAAAATAAATATATAAAAAATTTTACTTTATCTTGCTCACTAATGGCAAGAGTGCTATGAAGTGGTAAGATAATCCAATTGTTTTTTTTCTGGCTATATTCTTTTGCTGCATCTACAACTGCAGTAATTTCACTCATTCCACTTAAGAATATTAATAAATCACCCTTTTCTTCAGCTAAAAATATCAACATTTATTTATAATTTATTTATAATTTTTTTGTAATAGGTAAAATTGTTTACCTGGATATTTTTGATCAATCATTTGCATTATTTGTACGTAAGGACTTGGATTAAATCTATCATTTTTATATCGAATATCTTCTATAGTAACAGGTCTGTATAATAGCTGAATAGGATATAATCTTCCAGGAACCTATAAATTAATTAATTGTTATTATTATAATATCTTTCTTAATACATTTATTAGTCAAATAATTATAAAAGTACCTGTATTACTTTAACATTTTCTTTGGCAAAATAATTGTTAAAAAGTTCAATATTAATTGTAGCAGACATAAGTACTAATTTTAAGTCTTGCCTTTGATTAATAATACATTTCATAATACCAAGAAGAAAATCTCCATGTAAGTGACGTTCATGCACTTCATCCAAAACAATTACATCATAAGGCAATGATTCAAATTCTCCAGATAACTAGAAGACATACAATACGATAATATTAAAATTATAATGTTTAATATACAAACTGGACATTTGTTATATTTTTATTTTCACCTGTCTCAACAAAAGACCTTCTGTTATAAAAGTAATTTTGGTATTTTGATTTTTTTGCTTTTCAAAACGAATCTGGTACCCAACATCATTGTAGTTTTCTGTTAATGTTTCAAAGGCAACACGTTTTGCTAAAGATATACAAGCTATTCTTCTTGGTTGTGTACAAGCTATAAAAAATATTTTTTATAATATTACGGAATTATAGTTTGTTTATCATAATATTCGTAATAAATATATTATATTTGTATTAAATAATTATACGTACCAATCTTTTGAAAACCTGCTGCATATAAATATTGAGGCACTTGCGTGGATTTTCCACAACCAGTATCACCAGCTATTATAACTACCTGTTCTTGTTTTATTGTTTCAATGATTTCACATTTATATTGAAAAACTGGTAGATTTTCTTGTGATTTTCTGAGCTTTCTTAATTTAGCGAACTTTTCTTTTTGTTTGAAATCCAAGTATAAAATAATTATGTTTTGAAACTTTATTAAACGTTCTTTTGTTAATGCTTTAACTGGTATAACACGTGCAAATAATTCATTAAAATTATAGCTCAATTTGAAATTTATACAATGTAATTTGTGATATGTTTTTGGTACACCAATAGTATTTAATGAGAAATTAGATAGACTGTCAGGAGTTTTTAGTTTTTTTTGTACGGTTTCATACTTATTTACAAATTTCCAAAAATCATTAATATCCTGAATTATATTTAAATTTCCTGAAAACACTTTATTTAATTCATGCTTATATTTACTAAAATAAAAGTCTTCACAATCCTTATCAATGACTTTTTTATTACAATCTGTACTATTTAAATCATGTTTATTTTTCCTTTGTTCATTATCGTGTCGATCATGTTGATATTTAGATTTAAATTTACTAGTTGATTCGTATCGTGGATTCATATTTTAATTATTTCAAGTATTTCAAATTCATACCTCATGCAACATAACCTTAATGGTATATTTATAATATTTCATTATACCAATTGATATTAATTATTTATTATTTATTTATCTATGCAGTTTTACTGATAATAATTTTTTATGGAAATGTAGATTATATTAATCATGATTTTGTATACTACAAAATATTTACATAACCTCTAACAGAACATAACCTTTTGTTTTATAATTATACAATTTATGTTTTTTAAAAAAACATTTTTTGTTTTCAATTCAAATTATTTGTTCTATTATATAACTGTTCAAATTAATATATTTATATTTTTCTATGAATTGGCAGTTCTTATTTAATTCTCTTCAAAGCTATTGATTTATTGCACTGATCACAGAATATTTCGTCTGTAATATTATTAAATATTAGTTTAAAAAGTTGTAATTTAATATGAAATTAATACTAATAAATTTAATTTTAATTTTTTCTAATTATCTTGAATAATTCTTAAACTATATAAATATAAAAAATTAAAGATATAAATATGTAGATAAGTACTTGCATATCTATGTATAATTTAAATGGCATTTTTAACATTTCTATGCATTAATAAATGTAAAATTAATTTTTGTTTGATGCAATTTTATTTTTAAAAATAATTTTATCGTAAAAAAATGATTATTACGTAATATCACTAGTCACATTTTTAATACTTGTGTGTAAAATTCAAATAATGCGCATTATCATTTTTGATGTCGCGTCGTATTGTAAAGAATTAATTAAATTAAAATATTTATATCAAGTAAATAACATAATTAAATATAAGCAAATATCAAGTAAATAACATAATTTAAAGCTTTTTAGATAAAATCATAAATTATACTGTCATTTTAAAATATGAATATTTAAAGGACCATATTACAAGTATATGTATAATAGTATTATAAAATTGTAGAAAAATATATGACAGTTTAAAAATTCAAAGTTTCTTAGAAGTTTATTAATCTAAAAAAATGTAGACAAAATATACATGTACCATGAACAAATCTCTCGATTGGAAGATGATTCTAAAAGCAAAAATGAGTCGAAGGAACGAGATAAAATTTTTTCACTTGTGGTTTCGTTTTCAAAAATCTCGAACTTTCGAAAATTTGCCAAGCAAATATTACACAAGCTAATTATTGTAATTTTATAATAATCACAACATTGTAATTCACGTTGTTCATTATTTATGTCGTACAGTTACAAACCGATGAAATTACTATTTTCATATACTTGTATAGTACATGTACGAAGTTACTAGTATACAACGTTAAAAAAATATTTCAAATTTCATAAAAATACTTTGCGCGGAATGGCACATTATAGTTCCTTATTAAAGAGCGCAAGACTCGTATATATATCGAAGGTTATCAATATCAAATAAAACTTTGATCGATGCCGTCTCCATTTCTGGATCGCTTTCGGCCAGTGTTACGTGTTCCCTATAGTTTGCCATTTATCATTGACGGCCGTTACCGAATCCTGATCGGTGTGTAGTTAGTGACAGATAATAATGCAATCACGGGCCTCGCTGTGGTGCCCATTTTCAAACGCGTGACCCATCGAATTTTCCCCAATAATCAATTTTCGAGAGAGAGAGAGAGAGAGAGAAACTCGTGATCGCGTTCGTATCTCTCGAGTCGATTGACCTTATCACGCTTGCCAGATTAGCGTCAATCGTTCGGACGAGTGTTGCTGCCAGTGTCAGCCGATGGTGGATGTATTCTGTATGTTGTCTGGAAAATGATGGTTACCGTGGTCCAGGCGAAGCTCGCGTCGATGATCATCATCGGCGTTGGTAGCTTCGTCGTTGGCGTTGCACCGACGTGTTTTGTCTCGCGTGTGAGATATCTTCAACAGAATCTATTCCTCTCCTGCACTTTGTGCTTTGGCGGTGGCGTTCTGCTCGCAACTTCTGTTCTGCATATGTTGCCGGAGACTCGAGAGTCTATGTCCAAATATGCGGAACTACTATTTTCCAGTGGTTTTCTTCTTTTGTACCTCATAGACGAGTGTGTCCATTATTTTTGGGGTAGCGACGATCGGCACATCCCGCAAGCAGCACGTCGTTACGAGAATTCGGACTGGAACAATGGAAATCAAACGTAGGTATAGATCTATAACTTGTTTCAAACGCATTGTGAAAATTAAAAGTCATTTACTAGAATTAATAGATTAGTGGAGAACGTTAGACACATTGGAAGTATTTACTATTATATAGTGATATGATGATTAATGATGATTAAACATTAAATGTTTTTCATATTTTTTTGTGTCAGTACTTATTTGAAGTATTTGAATGTAAGA
Organism: Lepidotrigona ventralis hoosana; assembly: GCA_002806875.1. Taxonomy (NCBI): domain Eukaryota; kingdom Metazoa; phylum Arthropoda; class Insecta; order Hymenoptera; family Apidae; genus Lepidotrigona; species Lepidotrigona ventralis. The sequence continues at coordinate 53,900 of NIPQ01092901.1, forward strand.
ATTGGGTAATAAATCGAAATAGTTAGATTCGATGGAGGTTTCACAAATCACTGGTTGTTTTAAAATAGTTAACTTTGATCTTATGTGTTTAATTTTCATCTAATCGTATTTAATTCATAATGCAAAAAATTTCTTGAACAAGCGTACGGAAGTTACTTATCTATTAATAGATAAGATCTGTTATCTGTTATCTGGAGAATTATTTTTTATCTCAAGTATTCCATTTTTTTTTAATAATAACTTGATAGCAATAATAATTTTAACTGATATATCTCTATTTGCAAAGTAAAATCTCGTATCTCTTTGACTAGTTGACTCTTTTGATAGTTTAAATGAATCAGCAATAGAGGTAATCCTACCTTTTAATAGTATACTCTGTCTGTCTTTGTAAACGTTTAATGATGAACAGGGAGCAAGAAACTTGATAGAAGTTTCTTATACTTGCCTTCTGATAATTGTGTTGCTCTTTTGTTATCACCTTGTTGGGAAAACAACCATAATATGCAAGAAATCGAATAAAATTTAAGTATTAGATCATAAAGATTGATATATTATTTGTTAATTATTTGTTAATTATTGCGATAAATTCTACATACAAGTTCTATTCAGTTTATGAAAGAATTGTTTAAACTTTGAAATTGGTATAAATAATTTTTTTATTTTTTTTTTACAAGATATACAGATAAGGATCATAATAGCAAATTTTTTTTTTTAATTAAATGGATTAGAGTAAAATAACTACGAATTTTGAATTAAAATGCAAATATATTCGTATAATCATATAATTTTTAAAAAATATATATCTTCTGTGTTAAAAATATATATCTAACTNTATTGCGATAAATTCTACATACAAGTTCTATTCAGTTTATGAAAGAATTGTTTAAACTTTGAAATTGGTATAAATAATTTTTTTATTTTTTTTTTACAAGATATACAGATAAGGATCATAATAGCAAAATTTTTTTTTTAATTAAATGGATTAGAGTAAAATAACTACGAATTTTGAATTAAAATGCAAATATATTCGTATAATCATATAATTTTTAAAAAATATATATCTTCTGTGTTAAAAATATATATCTAACTGTGTTTTTAGTGAGTTTTTAATTAGTTCGATTGCAACATGATTAACACAAGATTGTGTCTTTAATTACTGATATCATCTTTTTTTTTTGTTTCAACGTGATTAATAATTTGATAATAATTGATTTTCTTCGAAAAATCAATTCATTCGAAATCTAAACTTCATTTTGAAATATATATAAAATATTTTTATTTGAATTCATGAAATAATACAATTAATTAATATTGCTTAAAATTAGTAGATTGTTCAAGACAATATTGGCATAGAACAAGATAAAGAAAAAGCACATATTAATTATCTTTATTTGTACAATGAAAGACAGAAGGTAAATAATTCATTAAATTGTTTTTGAAGAATATTCTTAAGTTAGTTTTGCTAGTGAATGAAATTTTACTAATGTTTTACCTTTATTTTTTGACCCACTTACATCACGATGAGAAATATTCAGCGAATAATATCTATTTACGTAGAATAATCCGTGACAGCAACTCAAATGAAAATTTTGCATTTATCAATTTTGTGGTACTCTGATATTTCACTTTCAATAAGAAATATTATTAATATTAATGAAGTGTGGATATTTATGCATCTGTAAGAAATTTCATAATGTAAACTTACACAGAATGTATGTAATACGAAAAAATGTGTAGAATATACACAAAATACAATCCTTTCAATAATATTTTATTTTTAATTATGTGCGGAACAATTTTCAGGTTCCATTCTTTAGTATTAGTATTAATAAAGAATAACGAGTGTCTCAATCGAGACAAATTATGAATGATTCAATACACCACTTACATACACATAGTTTGTCATATAGACTTTAATGATATCTGCGTGCAGTATCATCGTCTGATTCTTGTCTTCATAAATAACAGGTCCTTCGATTCAAGTCGCGATACAAACGAAAACGAATTAATCGGCCGTTGTTTAACTATCTAAAATAAAATAAATAGAATCTCATTTCTAGACAGGGCTGAAACTTCAAAATAAGAATAAAACTTCAAAAAAAAAAAAAAAAAAAAAAAAAAAAAAAAAA
>NIPQ01092901.1:56106-67130 GCA_002806875.1 Lepidotrigona ventralis hoosana
AAAAAAAAAAAAAAAAAATTAAAAAAAAAAAAAAAAAAAAAAAATAACAATGATTCTATCGAGTTTCTAACAGAGATCAGTTGAAATTTCATTTATACCAGTTGCATATCGAGGCCGACTGATGAACCGGTCAGTCGTACGTAACGTGCAAGTCAATCATGATTTCTGCATTGCAGCGAGCGATGCCAGGGTCATCAGGCGTGTTATGCCACGCGAACTGCCAGAGGCATCCCCGCGTCCGACTTTAATCCGAAATCGTCTTATCAGACGAGCCTCGATGGAAACGGAGCGGCTAGTAACTGGAAAAACAGCAGTTACGGGGCAACGCAATACGCAGCGAGCGCGCCGGTTCGTTACAACGACGAAGAGACATTTTTATGCCATGGCAATCATTCAGAGCCGTGCGCAGATTCCAATACCAATCTCGTGGGGCTTTTATTGGCGCTTACGGTCCACGCCGTCCTCGAGGGCCTGGCGGTTGGCCTGCAAAAGGTTACATCCGAGGTGTGTATCACCTGCTTGTTGTTGGTACAAACGTGACACGGTGATAAACGAATTGCTGATACTTGTTATGCATTTGCAGGAAATTTACAAATTTAGGCGTTATTTTAACGTATTAAGAATCTAGATCACATCACATTCCTTTTTGATTTTTACATTGCAACGAATTAATTATTGAGTTCACATTGTGATTACGAACAGGAATTTCAAGAATTTGTTCAATATCTTTTTTCTGTTAGAGAAAAAACTTACTTCCTTTTCTAAGGGAATTCAATTATAACTTAAAATTCTCACCACCAAGTTATTTATTGTTTTAATGCAACACGCCTTTTACGTTTTCACTCGTTATATTCTCGATTACAGGTGTTTCTGTTGGTTGGAGCAGTGGCTTCCCACAAGTTCGTCGTTGGATTTTGCTTAGGAGTGGAATTGGCTGGAGCTAATAGTACCATTCCTAGGCTCGTACTAGCGATCTTTGTGTTCTCCGCTGGGTCTGCGATTGGTATAGGAATTGGAATGTTAACCTTCAATGTAAGTAAGAAATTTACCTCGATTCAACTTAGTTTTAATTTAGGATAGCCAATCTGTTTCAAATCTCCTTCAAATTCTATCTCTTCGTTCTATATTTAAATGTAGGAATTGAAGAAATTCCATTTAAAATTTTTCCATTCAAGAAATTTAAAAACTCGAGCTTGATCATTTTGACTTTTGAAGAAGGCTAATGATTTTAAATTCAGTTGCTTCAACTTTTTTTTTTAAATTATTTTTTAAATTCTTACTGCTCCAACAACTGAAAGAACAATATTCGAATTGTCTTTGATTCAATCGAAATTATTTTTCAAAAAAGTCTAATTCTGTTGCGATTATTTAATCTTACGTCTTTCATCATCATCATTTCAATCGAGAAAAGGATTTTTAATATTTTAAAGGTATAGCTCTGATATTTAAATAGCTCTGTATTTACGATGTATTTAAATTGTATTTAATTGCATTTAAGATGAGAAGAAAAGTAAAAGTTTCTTACTATCAATATTAATTGGCGATTTGAGCGGAATTGCCTCCTTATTGAAGCAACCCCTTCTTTCTTATTTTCCCCAAGCTTAGAAAGTGACAACGATGGAAATATACAATTCTGTCGAATCGTAGCAATGGAAAATAATAATTTGCATGCAATGATGATTTGTCTAGATGAAGAACAAGTGGACAGAGATAGCTGTACCGATTCTGCAAGGTGTGGCAGGTGGAACATTATTGTACGTGACGGTTAGCGAAATCTTGCCAAGGGAGAGAGCAAGATGGCATCGAAATCCGCGACGATCTGCCGGTATTCTGCAGTTCTTCTCCGTGATCCTTGGCTTCGTTGTCATTTTCCTTTTGAATAACTACGTGGGCACGTGAACTTACGATCCTACTTCTGCCCACTTCTCACAAAATAAACTGTCGTCGAAAAACGAACTTCAATGGTAGAAATGTATCAGAAATTAAAAGGGGGAAGAAATATGTTACGCCAGCTTCTGGAGTAAATTTACTCTTTGTTCATGTCTAAATGCGATTTTCAGATACGTGGAATATCGTGTCGGGGAAAGAGTGACAGACTGAGAGAGAACAGAAAGAGGGAGAGAGAGAGAGAGAGAGAGAGAAAGAGAGAGAGAGCTAGAGGAGTAATTGAGTGAGAAGGAGAGAAAGGGGAAAGATAATGTCCTTTAAAATATTGTATAAAAATAGAATGTTGCAACGAAATCGATAAAATGTTTTAATTCTCGTTCGTTCCTTTTTTTCTTTTTTTGCACGTTCACAATCCGTGTTTTAAAGAGTTATTGCGAATATTTGCGAAATTTACAAAATTTAAAAATTTCGTAAATTAAAACTTTTGAAATTCACAGTTAAATTAATTTTTACGAAGATTTTATAAGTGACATCGAGAAAACATTAAGTTACAGATTGTAACATGATTGTATGAGACACGACTACAAACTTAAATTATTAATTTCATTCTGTCAGCAAATAAAGAGTACAATTACCAAGATAGATAAATCTGTAATAGCTTAATAGCTCGTTCATCGATAATCGTTCAAGTAATACGATCCACCGACAGCATTTAGTAGTTCTTAAATGTTAATTATTTAGAATTACTTAGAATTATTTAGCGAGAAAACAAAATCCGTCTTTTGTATTTTTACTTGCACTTGGAGAAACGTGGCGAAGCTTTGACAAAGGTTTTGCAAAGTAAAATCAACCTTCGCCGTGTACACGTGAGAATCACGTTAATCACAAACACGTTACAGCTTTTTAATTAATCCTTAAATAAGATGTTTCTCTTGAGCAAATTAATTCTTTCAATAAAATTCAACTCTCGAAGAAGTTACGTTTTTTAAATGTAAGCTTTGTCATTTTAAGCTTTTAAGGAGATGAGGTCTCTCGAGTTGGCTTGCCTTCGGGATCTATCCGACCAGTGCTCGCTTCGACACCAGATTACGTTGCTTCGAAGCAATTTCTGAGAAATAGGATCAAGATTTTCAAATGTCCAACAAGCTCTCGAGTTTCGAGCATCTCTCATTTTTAAGTAAATTATTCAATGGGAACGTGCATTCAATGTTATTATCGTTGTACTATTATCAAAATTGATTTCGCCCGATTTTGTCTCGGGAATTTCTTATTACAGAAATCATGATTCGTGATCGTTATCGTGGGAAATTACCTACGATTTATTTCGCTAGTTCCGCTTTAATGCAGCCATATTCGGAAACGAATTATTTATTGAGTTATTATTTTTATTATAGGATGATCCTCGCGAGTGGAAATAAATGATTGATACAATAATATAGGAGATATTCGATAATGAGAATGAATGAAACAAATATCGCAATGTAATACACAAAATATGATGAAGAAAAAAAAATTTACTCTTGCGTTCTCCAGATGATCTGTGTTATCGTTTTTGTTTTTGTAGATTATACTTACAGAAGCTTTTGAAGCGATAAAAATATTAAAAAACGGAAAAGAATGAACGTTTAGCGCAACATAATTAAAAGTATGCAATTTATTCTGAAAATTTGAAATTCAATTTAATCTTCCAAATATTTTTTTCGAACGAGGAAGCTTTCATAATGAATAAATGTCTCTTAAAAAAGATCAATATGTGCCATTAAAAAAGTATGACGTATCACTTTTTCCTTTTTTAATTTTTATCAAGTATTTTAAACCAATTGTTACGTTAATAATAGGTGGTGACAACAGTTATGGGCATAAAGTTTTTGTAAGATTTTGCAGAAACAGTGATTAATATTCCAGGGTCAATGGTGCATTATTCGAGCGAACTTCGATAAAAAATGAATCCCGATAAAGGTAAAGATCTATCATTACTTTGACAGCTGTTATCATGAGTTGACGAAGATTTTCGATACTTTTGTTCGCGTTATTGTCTTCTAAAAACGTAAAAAGATTTTGACTTTATTAGGTCATATGAGGTGGATATGAAACTAGATATGGACTTTACGTGAAAATATTGAAAGCTATGAGAAAGTTGCTGACAAAATTTATATTCATTATAATTAAATTGTGATTTTAGTGCAAATCTATATTTTTATGGATACAATCAAAAGATATGTACGTCAAGTAGAGATTTGTTTTACGTGTTAAAAATGATTATAACAAGTACTTTACTTTTTTTTATTATCCAAATACACAAACTGCATATATACATTATTGAAATGTATTTTTTTAAATTTTCTACTACTTTTAAACTTCATATAAATACTCCAAAATTAACAATTTTTTAATTATAATCATTCAACGATTTATTCTATGGATTTCAGTTGGCGCATATTATTAGATCATGTATAAAATATTAACTTGAATACAGAACGTGAAAATTAATTAAAGAAATTACAGAACTAAAAATTAATTAAAAAAATCTTCATAAGATAATTCATAACAAGCATAATGCATAGTTTCACAATATAGGAACAAGTATACTTAGCTACATAATTTTTAACATATAAAACACAAATTTTAGCACAATATAAGTAACAAAAATCAAGTTCACATTGGTTAAGCTGACTAAAATTTCAATAAAGGAATTTTGCCAACCAAAAAGAACAATCTTCTCTGTTTCGAGGCGTATATTTGATCGCCTGCTAGTTTTATCCAATTTCGAAGGACGATATTTCATTTACGGCTACTACGTTCATGAACAAATAAATTTTCTTATCGTATTTTTGACGGCAGGATATTTATAGTTCATCGAAGCAACTTTAATCGAACTTTTCATTGTTCACTCTGTCTCGTTTTATTAATAAACGATATTTCATAACTTCAGATATAGATTTAATTTTTCATATATGATGAAATACAAACGGGTATTGAATCGATAAAGATTCAACGTTGGGAAGGCAGAGTTGGGAAAAAATTAATCTGACTGATGATTAACAATTATTAATTAACGTGAAATACGTCTCCGCGATTAATGAATCGAATCGAATCGAAACAATCAAAGCAAATTTAATCAGTGTGCATGATCAGCTCAGTAATCATTAATCACGAAACAATTATGGTCAACAGAAATTTAGTATTGTGATAATTATATTATGATAATTATATTATGATAATGTTATCAAATAGTAAAAGATAAATTCATTAGAGATGATGAATATGAATTGATTACGTGAATTATTGAATAGTGATTATAAATCATGGTAATGATTAGGTAATGAATATTAAATGTAATCACGATAATTGATTTACGTTAGGAATGATTAATTGATTGATGATTATGATTACCATGATTTTGTTTTGACATTAATATGTTAATAATACGAAGTAATATTATTATTTATAATCAGCACAATGTATGTTTCTACATTCCTTCATTTTCCATTTATTTAATATTATTAATTTCCCAGTTTAAAGATATATGCTACAGTGAATTTTTGTACATATAATAGTTTTTAAGGGTTAATAATATTATATATATGCAACTTTACGAATTATTTTATTATTCGATTCGCAAAAAATAAAGTTTGGAATTGAAAAAAATATGGAGTTGAAAAAATAGAAATACATTTAAAATCAAAGAGAACGTAAATTAACAATACGCAAAATACAATATAATATTCTTCATTTATTTCCACTTCCATCGTACGAATTATCGAAGTTATTTGCTTTGGAAAATAAATTGTCAGCTATTATATTCGATATTCTATCAGTTCATTTATTAACATTCGACGTGCAATCGATTTTCTCTCAATAATAAAAAGTTCTATGATATTTTTAAATGTTTGACCGTTATTTGAACATTTTTTTACGAATATTTTACTGAATATTTTCCGAGATTAAATTGGTCGTGATAGAAAGTTCACCGGGGAAAATTAACGAGCTTTCTGTCTCGTTTGAATTGTAAAGCATCAAAAGGTCTAAATTCCGATTTGTTTCTCCCAGGCAATGCTCCATTTATTTTACTGCCGCTTTTCAACGCCGCTAATGGAAGGGATAAGTTCGAAAGCCGTATATATTAACTTTGCTTCCTCTTATTAAAAGTTTGAAAAATTGTAGCTTTTCATCTCCTCTTCATTATTTTCTTTTCTTTTAATTATAGATACATATCTGACTGCGCATCGTTGCTTTACTGGACAATATGATGTGTAATGATAATTGACTAACTATGAAGCTATTAGATTTATTGAGCAATAATATTTAATTTTTTATAGAAATACCAATTCTTTTTATTCATTAGTTGCTGTACAATTTCTTTTTATGTGAAAAAGAATATTTTTTTTTAGAAAAGTATTGTGTATTTGTTCCAGAATATACATATTAAATATTATTTTCAATGTAATTCTCTTATAAAGTCATTTTGATAGCATAAAGAATTAAAAAAATATATACAGAGAACTTCGAAAAACTATTTCTACAGAGAACTTTTTTATATTAATTAATTTTTTTACATTGGAATTTTTAGTTAATTTTGCATTTACCTAATATTTTGAATGAAGAAAATGACACTATAACGACTAATACTATCTGAAAGTCACTATGGAACTGTCACCAATTTTTATAATATTTATCTATCATAAATTAATATCCTTAAAAACATACATATATAATTCGTCGATTCATTAAAACATATTTTATATTTTTATTTTACAATAGGTAGAAAAATTATTCTTAAAACATTCATTACGAATTTAATTACACAAGTGTGTATATATATATATATATATCGTCAGTCTTTCGGGAACTTGGCCAAGCGCAAACCTTCTTCATCTCCTTTTAACGACGACAATTTCACAAAGAGCATCTTTTACATTTCGTTGGAGACTTCGAATTTCTGATGAAGATTTTTGTTTGTCTGTCTTACGTCCGCATTAATTCTCGCGAGGGAAGAACAATCGCTGTGCGCGCCAAAACAAGCGCGTGTATCATTTCCCGCGACAACTTTTCCTTTATTTCTCAAAACTTCTTTTTTTTTTTCTAGACTGTTAACAGTCGCAAACAAGGCTCAATTATTCGTCGACGTTTCAAGCATGAAGTTCCCCATTTGTCGTGCAATTTACCAAATGGAGGCGAGCTGTCCTTTCATGTACGTTCTCTCTCTCTCTCTCTCTCTCTCTCGCGAAAAATTCACCGGTCCGACGGCACGATGGTAATTGCAGCGCGATTATGAAGTCGGTTTGAACGTTTTCTTTTCCTATCGTCGCTGATTCTGTTTCCTCCACTCGCGAGAATCTCTTCCACGCATCAATTGTTCAGAACGTAAAATCACGCCGGTGAATTTAATCCATTACGCGACTCTGTCACTCGAGTCCAGCATCTTTTTTTAGAATGCATTAGGCAGGGGATGCATTAAATCTAAATATCCATTTGCGAACTCTTAGTTAAGTTCGATGTCCAAAACTTCGTTTTATGGGTTTCGAATGCTAATCGAAAGTAAGCGAATGTAACATTCCAGATTCAAATTAAAAACCTCCGACCGACACTAAAAATCGTTCAACATTTGAAGATTCTCTAAACTGACAGATAATATTGTCAATTGTTTTTCAATATTTTGGGGGGAAGGTGCAAATCGTTGACACAATTTGAGCTATTTATTTTGAAAGCGACGTAAGTTACTTTGCAATAATGAAAAATGGCGGTTCGTCAACGTCTGCGCGAAATTATTTATACTGGGGGAAAATATAAGTATTCGAGATAACAAATACAAGTGAATCTTCTCGAAAGTTAGCATCGATTCTTCTAGGTATGTTGAGACGCCTTTAACTATCTCGATTTAAAAACAAATTGACTTATGCCACTTTCAAAGTAAATAACTTATTTGTTGATTTCGAGTGGAGTGCGTTTTGTTTAAATATTTTCGAAAACTTCGCTTCTATAGAGGCGAGCTCTACACAGAGAACTACACTATAATCAAACGCTCGTACTATAGTCAACTTTTTCCCCATATGAACTGCTCATTCACAAGCAAAAGTGGGGGGAACGATGCAGTGGAGGGGATACTGACGAAAAAAGTAGGGACACTAGGTCGCCAGTTCGCCATCTCGTACACTAACGAAATGTGCACGAACATAATTTTCGGATAATCCGACGAATTCTAGTTCTAACGAACTAGCAAGGCCTTAGTTGACTTTTCTCTTCAAAAAAGACAAAAGAACAATAAATCAGTGCATCACACGCAATTTTCATTTTTAGTAGCATTCTGCTTAGGTTCGAGTTATATTTGGAAGTGCCATTAAAAATTCTTACGAAGGATTCGAATTCAATCTGCCTGTGAGGCATTCGATCCCATCTCTGGAATACATTTGTGCCAAGAGAGCGGGTCTTAACCGTTTTATCTTCTTCTCTGGTAATCGCGTTCGTTAGTTCCGCACAGGGAAGGGGTTTATCTTGTTCCAGTTAAAAGCGACCGGCTAATTTAAATCGCACCGATCGTTCTTCCTTGGCGGAATGAAGTTTTCTATTAGTCAGTTATTACCGGCAGTTGAGGTGGAATTCCTCAACGCGACCAAGGAATTTCGTGGCCAAGGAATTGGTTCGGCCGCGTGGAAATAAAAGAGAGGAGATCGTGGAACGAGCGCAACTTCTTGTTCTCTATTTGTTTTAAAATACGGTTTTAATTGAAGGGCTTACGGAAAGGATGGATCGCTCTCCGCCAGGCAAAGCCAAAGAATAAACTCTGATACCTTTCGTCTCTGCTCGATACCTGTTTCCAACTCTTTTTACGGACTGAAGAAATTACTAAAGAAGTGAAACTTGTGTCGTGTGAAATGAAAGTGCGAAGAATAGGATAGGAAGTTTATAGCCCGATAGAGGACACAAGTTTATCGTGTTCTTTAGTTTACTTTAGTTTCAGTTACTTTAATTATTAGTTTGTTCCTTTTCAGTTCCTTTGGTTTCTCTATGTTTGAAAAATCACACGGACCAAGATTTTTGTAGAAAGTTATCACGCAAGCCCGGGATTTTGGATATTTTGCAGATTCTCGCGTTAACTGAAATATTATTTGTTATTGGACTGCGGATTTCTGTGCAAAATCATATTTTTGAGAATATAAGAAACCTTAGTAGGAAGCACAGTATTTTGAATGTTTTATATACTGTTTGATGTTTCCTATTTCCCATTTCCTATGAATGCATAAAAATCCGCGATATTACATCTGGATTGCGGATTTTTATGCATTTGTAGGAAATTTCGAAATACAAAATTGCACAAAAATATATATATATATATATATATATATATATATATGAAGCGGCGCAAAGTGTAGTGGTTTCTGAATATGTGATTTTTAATTTTCAAAAACATAAATTTGCATAAAAAACTTTTAATTACAATGTATTGCATTATTGCAGAAAACATACGAATTTACGATCGTTTAGTTATTGAAGTGTGCACACAGTGGGAGATAATTTTTTCGTAAATGCAGGGGAAAAATATTTTTCGCGAAATTTTCGCTTATTGATATTTATTAACGATTCGTTCGCAATTGTACGTCGCAATTGGAATTGGACGAGCAGATTTGGAATTTGCACGTCGAACGACGTATTTCCTACAGTCAATATTTACCCGGGTACACATTAATCACATTCACATTAGCATCAATAAATGTCGACCTTTTTTTACGATGTACACGTCGTAATGAAAGTTGATAAGCATTTATTACAAATGCATCTTGCAATCAGAGCTTCTGACAAGTAAATCAAAAGCATTGTGAAATTCTTTTCTCCCCTTAACCTTTTAAATGCCCCATGACATTTTCTGCCGTGAACATTTAATTTTAATCTTAATAAATGATAACTCATGGGAGAATAATTTACATTGCCAGGAAAAGATTAAATTTATTCTAAAAAAGAAGGAAAAGAAGTTCGTCAACAATTTGTTAGATTTGAATGAACGCACATAAAATTTCGCCACATTTCTGAAAAGTCTACGTTTAATTAGTTTGAGAATGTTAGCAAAGATTAATTAAGTAATATAATTAATGGAATGCGTTTCATTCAATTGTCTCTGCTAGTACAACGTTAATATTTAACTGTGGAAATGAAAGCTAACTCAGTACTCTGTTAACTTTCTATTAATTTCAAGAACACGTGAGAGAAGAAGATTAATTACATAATAACGATTAGCAACTATATAACCAACGGTAACTGAAATAATAATAATAGTAATTGAACTAAAACCAATATAATTTCTTAATTAATCTTCTACTTAACTTCAATCTCCCACAAATGCATTTATACATCGAACCAATGTCTTCAACAAATTGGTCGAACAACAATCACGAATATCTCGTTACAATATTCGCAGAGACTAAATCCGAGAGCAACGTAATAACCAGCAACGCGTTCGAAACGACGAAGCAAACGAAGAAATCGTTAGAAGCTTCGTAGCAGCCAGCTCGGACGAAATTTCAGTAAATTCAGCGGCAACGATAACATTGAAGTTTCATTTGCATTTCGTTAATTGGCAGTCGTTCGACGTTCTCCAGTCGAGGTTACGTTACAGAAAGTTACAGAAGCTCGCGGTTTATTTCTTCGCGAGGCGAGATGCATCGATTTCTCAGCAGATAGGGAGCGCCGAAAGGTTGTTCGAACGAAGAAAAAAAAAAAGAAAAAAAGAAAAAAGAAAAAAGAAAGGGGAAAAGTCGGGTCACTGTCGCGAAAGATAAGCACGGTTTTCTCGATATCAGATCGGATCAAGTTCACTGTCGTCGTTGTGCCTGCCACGCTATCGCGGGAACTCGCGTCCCGTTCCTTTATTAGGGAGTTTAAAGTCGATAACTGTCGCGAAAGATAAGCACGGTTTTCTCGATATCAGATCGGATCAAGTTCACTGTCGTCGTTGTGCCTGCCACGCTATCGCGGGAACTCGCGTCCCGTTCCTTTATTAGGGAGTTTAAAGTCGATAGAGCCATCGTGTTCTATCCGCGTGAGGCGCATAAAAGATCTCCTGGCCGGGTTTCTGCAAAATTTCTTCCAACAGCTTTCTTCTCTCTCTTTCTCTCTCTTTTATTATATCCCCGATAAAAAAAATT
>NIPQ01092904.1:0-16137 GCA_002806875.1 Lepidotrigona ventralis hoosana
GTGTCTAATAATAAAATATTCTTCGGATATTCTTCTCGAATTTTTTTTACACTTGACCGATCCACGAATAATACCTCTTTTCATCCGTTCGTTCGTTGATCATCATCATCATCATCATCATCATCATGGACAAAACGAACGTGATGCAATGGCCATTTCCGGTTCGTCGCGATTCACCAGCAAATTTCCCCTGTCGATTGCCTCTGCTCTGGTTCCTCGCTGCTCCTTCGCGTCTTCAGCGTCTCGATCTCTCGAAACTCGGTTAATAATCGGCTTGATCCTCTTTCCTTCCTCTCGCGCTGTGGTCCAGAAAAACGGGGGAGGGGGAGGGCCAGGACGCGACACGGTGCGTAGCTGGAGGATGATGGTCGCACAAAGTGACGCAAAGCGGCCTGGACTTTCTTACAAGCACACGTCGATTTACACAAACAGCTCCAAAGCGCGCGGTAATTGAATGCGGTACGGTTAACGAATGGCGATCAAAAGGAACGCGAACAGTCCCAGGACCAGCCGCGCCGACGGCAGCCGCATCTCCGACCTGGAGGAGCCGAGAACTGAAAACAGAGAACACACAGGCCGCTGCACTTAAAATTCTATCATCATCGTGTTGCTTTCGTCGTCGGCGATCGCGATCGCGCTCGCGTAAATAAACGAATAAACGGTTCTCTCTCTGTCTCTCGACGCACGAAACGGGTTAAGTGGAGCTTCGACCTACGCGGGGGTTGAGACTACGTTTTCGACGGTATTTGAACAGAGAATATTATGAATTTTTGCCTCGGAGCGGTAACCAGCTTGGCAACGAAGAGGAGTTAAATTGCACGTTCCGCCTCGCGATCTGCCCGTATTTATGCGACAAAATAACGCAAAATAATGCTCCGTTCGACGCAAATGAATCTCCGGAATTAACGAAAGTCCGGCGAAGCGGTACGGTTTTCGCGATTGACACAATAATCGACACATACGCGGCGAAGGTAATCGAAGAGAAAGTGAATTCGATCGATAATTCTCGAGCGAAGCTCTGCATTTCCTGAGATCGCGATACGCGCGACGTTCTCGGCAAGGACCCAGATGTTCGAAAATCAGTGCCGTGTGGATTAAATTACCAATCGATAGCGTTTTTTCTTCCTATCGGGCAGCAAGGTTCTCTCTTTCATGGGAGAACGAAATGAGGAAAACGGGGAGTCGTTATCAGGGATCCCTTTGCGTAGAGGCGCGAAACTTTCCGAATTAATTCGCGCCATTCTACATGCTAATACATCGCCGTGTAGTCAGCGCGATGTAGGTGCTGAGCACCGGGAATTGAAAGTAATAAAATCGCGCTTCCCCGAGCATAATAACGCCTCTAGAAAGAAAGAGAGAAAGAGAGAGAGAGAGAGAGGGGAGAGAGAAAAAAATTGAAATTGAGGGTACGCTTATGCTTTAATAGCCGCCTCCGGATGTAGGTCATAGAATTTCGATCGCGGCTTTCGAACGATGATGGATGACGCGCTATTGCGAGTGAACAAAAATTTCTCTCTCTCTCTCTCTCTCGCCTTCCCTTTGCTCTGTCACGCTATACGCTTGGACACGGCGACAAAACGATAAATAACACCGAGGAAGGATAAGTGATTTTTGGCCTTTCGACGAGCTGCGGTCGCTCGACCCACTAATTAACTCGTTGGCCCTCGTGACTTGATTTACATCGGCAGTCTCGATCCAGTCACGGGGCTTCGATCAAATATTATTCAATGCTCTGCGAGTGAATTAACTGACCTGGCTTACTCCAGTCACGCTCCGAGGCCTTGAATAACATTTGAACGAACCGCGAGCGAACCGTGACCGTAACGCGAATCTCTCTCTCTCTCTCTCTCTATCTCCCTTTCGCCATTCTTCTCTTTCGTCTCTCCTCGTCCCTTCATTTCCTATCTATCTATCTATCTATCTATCTATCTATCTGTCCGCATAAATGACGCCTAATTATGACACCGGTTAATCGGGCAGCATTACCGCCACCTTTTACGATGCTCGTTTGTTCTCGATGCTTAATTTAGCAAATTTAAAGCGGCACCCGTTCGAAACAACGTAAATCGCGCAAACACCGACCGCAGGGTAAATAAAGTAGTACGCGTGGTCGTCGGGGATCCTACACGCCTGCCATTAATTTGCGTTAATAATCGCCGCGTTTACTATTATATTATATTATAGTGTTACACTTTGTTACAAACACACTCGGCGGCCTCGGTGGCTGCTGGATTATATATTATATATTAACGTTATTTGCCGTGGCAATTACTCGCAATGGCGGCGCGGTTAATTCGCCCGCAGATCTGCAGTGAATTTCGTTTTCGGCGAAACCATCGATACGTATACATAACTGTGTCTAGCGAGCGAAATATTTCGCTTATCAGATAAGTTATTTTGCCCCCGGGGATCCCGGCAGCAAAGGAACCGGCGGACGCGTGGAAAAAGAATGGATGAAACAGACGATCCGAGAGAGGGGGTGAGATTACCGATGGTAAAGGACCGTTTCTATAACGAGGCAAACAGCTAACTCAAACAACGAAACGAAGTTTTTGCCAGCCGCGCGATCAACGAATTCGTGTCTTTGTCTTTTCCTTTTTTTTTCTTTTTAATGCCTGGATGACAGATATGAGTTCGATTGAATCGCTACCGGCACCGTCGGGGTCATTATATAAAGTATAAAATCTCCTTGCGCGAACCGAGAAGAAAATCGATATGGCGCGGCAGTGCCCCTGTTCATCTGTCTCTGTTTCCGCGTCTCGTGGCTTTCGTTTCGTTACTGGCGGTTATTGTTGTCGACGATTCGTCGCGTCGCGTCGCGTCGCGTCGCCGAGAGGGAGCGAAGTGAAGTGTGGCGGCTCACTTGACGCCAAATAATCCGAAAGCCGCAGCAAATAATCCTGGAATACGCTGGGAATTATCTTTGCCGCAGCCTCGGATTAGCCCGGCGTGAAACGAATTATTTGATGGCGTGCCGAGCTATTTGACGTTAATCGGGATAATTCGGCCGGTCGGATTATCATCCCCCGCGACCGCGGAAATGGACAACAAACAAGCGCAATGCTCGATTATCATTACTCGACTGGTTTTTTTAAGCTAAGAGAGCGAAGGAAAGAAGAGGGGAGAGATAGCAGCTGCTCGATTTAATCAGCCGGAAGCTGGTTAGTAAACTTGTTAACCTGCGGCCGGCTGTCTTTCGCGTTCGAGTCGAGGTGTTGTCGTAAATAGGGCGCGCAGCTTGAAATGCCACGCTATTCAAGCAGTGAATTTGAAACCATCCGGTAACGCGCGTTTTTGCGCGCGATCAGCGACCAGCTTTTCTACCCGAGCTCCTCCTCTATAGATTTTTCTTCTTCTTTTTTCCCTCCTTTTTTCTTTCACTCTCTCTCTTTTTGTTTCAACTTCGTTCAAGATGTTGCCTGAGGCCTGAAACCTGCCGGTGCTTTCAACCTTCCCGCGGAAATGACACGGTTTGAATTCGTTACACGACCGAGCTTACGCCGTGGATTTCGGGGGGGCTTAAGTAATTGCTTGCGCTAATTGAGGATTGGCAGTGCATACACGGGTAAAATGCGACGATGTTTCCGATGGAGATAACAGCGCGTTATCGTAAATGGTGACGGCAAAGTTTTCGAAGAAAGACCGTATCTTTTCAAGTATAATTCAAAGACAAGCACAGAAACTTAAATTTAATTTAAAGTGTTTACAATTTCTGCATCTCAAAAATCTAGAATAGATATTTCCTGACAAAGTTACTTGAGATATTCTGCTATAGATAAAATGGTAACAGTATAATCTTCGTACGAAATCTTTCACACATTGACATTTTCAAATTTAAATTTAATTTAAAGTGTTTACAATTTCTACATTTCAAAAATCTAGAGTAGATATTTTCTGACAAACTTGAGATATCTGCTATAGATAAAATGGTAACATTTTGAAGAATAAATCGTCCCGGTTTTTTCAAACTATTAATTTAACAGTGTATTGAATCTTCGTTCGAAATCTTTCATATATCAATATTTCCAAATCTGTGACTTATCGTTACATTTTAATCCCAACAATTCTAGTTTCTGCAAGTCTTTGACGCTTGTCAAACGTGATTATTTCGGTCCAATAAATCTTCTCTAAATAACCAATGAAAAGTCCGAGTACAAAAGAAAAAGCATGAACCCCAGCGTTTGTGAACCAATCCCCAATGGTATATAACTACATAAAGTCCAATCAATGACAGAAATGTTTCCCATTGAGCCCTCCCTTCTCGTAAACACCGCAAGAGTTAGAAACACCAGGAAATATCGAACCAAAGAACTCGATAACGCTGAAACGTTTCTTTTTCCTTCCGCAAAAAATAACCTTCGCGTTGCGATCCCTGACAATTTTCCATCTCGATCTCGGTTTCGTTAAATCGATGAGGGAAAAAAATATTTCTCCAGGATTGATGATAAGACCTGAAACCTAGGTCTGTTAGCTTCCTTCAGAAAGATCGCGTAACGATCTACAAATATTTTTCACTTCGATCTCAATTTCGTCGACTCAATGAGAAAAAAATAGATGCTCAACTCCTCGAGGGTTGTTAGCTTCTGATACATTTACAAAATCGTGCAGTGATCTTTAAAAAAATTTTCATTTCGACCAACGTTTCGTCAAATTAATGACAAAGGGGCACAGGTCGAAGACTGATAATATGTAATAGTGAAACCTAAAACTTTCACGAGAGAATAGGTTTCTAACTTTAAAAATCGCGTTACGAAAATTTTCCATCTCAGTTTCGTTGAATCAATGAGGGAAAAATATTTCTCAAAAATATTTCACGAAAATCGTGTAGCGATCTACAAATATCTTTTCATTTCGATGAGGAGACTACCTCTCGAGGTGTGATCTAATCTCTAATAATAAAAGTAAAACCTTGCCAAAATCGTGTAGCGATCTTTAAAAATTTTCCATCTCAATTCCAGTTTCATCGAATCGACGAAGAAAAAATACTTCTCGAGGGTTGATAATAATAAAACCTAGATTCGAATAGCTTCCAATAGTCTCACAAAAGTCGTGCAGCGAACATTTTTCATCCTATTTTCTAGTCTCGTCGAGTCAACGAGGAAAGTTATTTTTCTTTAGTGCAAGAGGAGAGTTAGATCTAAAATCTAAATTTCTTAGCTGCTGATATTTTCGCATTTTTCATTTCGATCTGAATCTCGTCGCTAGTGGATGAAACTACCGAACTTAGAGAACCTAGAAAATAACGAGCTTAAAATCTAGGCTCGTCAAACTTTCAATACATTCGACGAGATCTATACTTGAGAGCAATATAGAGAGAGAGAGAGAGAGAGAGAGAGAGAAAAGTGACAGAAAGAAAGAAAGAAAGAAAGAAAGAAAGAAAGGACGCAGGAGGGCAAATAAATGGAAGAAACTTGTTTTACCTTTGACTCCGACCTGGCCGTCGGGTTTCTTCTGACCGGTTTGGAAATTGGGTGGTGGTTGCAAGTAGTTGATTCCGACGATGGTCGCTGCTGGCTCGTAGTGTATCACCCTCGGTCTGTCCTCCTCGGTGCTAACCTCGGTGCTCTGCCAGTAAATGTCGTATATCGAGGCGCTGCACCGTATTTTCAGTTTGCCCTCGGCGAAATGCTCGTGCGTAACGAGAAACTGAAGGCCGATCTGGGAAATCTGCCACTCGGACTCGTTGGTGTCCAAGGGACTGTACGTGCGGACGTGCGACTTCAGCGGCTGCGTGTGACAATTGGTGTGAACAGGTTAAACAGGTGGCCTGTCGACGTCCGTGAAAATTCTCTGGCTCCCGTGGGGGCTTTCTGCTCGCTGATAATTAATCCGAATGTCGCCGAATGTATATCGATTTAAGGGGCCAATTTCGGGCCGATTAATTGGCCCCGCGAACCCACGAATTCGCTAATCGCGCCCCGAGCGTTCTCGTTAACGAGGTTTCCATGACGTTTAGGGGTCTCTTTGTGGGATCTTTCGTCTACGGACGAGTTCGATGTGTTTCATCGAGCGTGAAAGGTCAACGAAATTGATTTCAAAAGCATTTTCGACGAAAGTTCAGGATCAATTTTTCAGAAAATTTATCTAACCGTTGATAATCTTGTACTTCGAGTGATCAGTTTTTTTTCTTTTTGAAATACTCGATTCAGACAACTTTGATAGTTTCGCTCCAGATATTTCCTTTTGAACCATCAATTTTCTACTAATTCCTTTAATAAAGGATTTTGAAAGAGTCGACGCGTGAAGACAAAGTGAGCCCAGCTTCTGTCACTCTAAAATGCTGATAAAAAGGGGCGTGCACGTCAAAAGTATCGATGTTTCCGAGCAACAATGCGATTTTATCGGCGGGAACGCACGTAGCACCGAATTGATAGACAAGCGCCATTCGACAGGACGCCGGTGTTTTGATGACGCCGTCATTACAACGTCCAAGATCGTTCTTTGTTCTCTCATTCTTTTTTTTTTTTTTTTTTTTAATTTNTTAATTTTTTGTCACGACGTTGCTCGTTTTGCAATACGTCATTCACCGAGTGAACGGAAACGGGCGAAAAACACGGGCGACGAGGTTTCATTGCAGAATTAAATTTCCGCGCCTCGTTCTGATCGGGACGTGAAGAGCGTGCTTTCATCTCGGACAATGGCTGTGCCGAAATAAAATAATTTCTCTGCCGCGTCGTAAAGCAGGAAACGTCGTTCCATTTAAAAAAAAAATTTCAACGACTATTGTAATCTGAATATTTTATTCCCGATACGTTTGCCAAGTGTGTCCAGACTGGAAGTAATTGAAGGATCGATTAATAACAGGGCCGCGATGACATTTTGACAGATGGTTCTCTCGATTTAGTACCGGATAGCGTATCAACGTTTAAAACGGGGAAAGGGTCGACGACACTCGACGTCCCAGTTCAATTCAACGAATCTTTCCTCCAAGATTATACGCGTACCTACCGTATAATAATCTAAATAGGGGCTGGGATTTGATCAGCTGAATGCTCGACTATTCGGAACTCGAGTCAGCAAAGTGAGGAAGGGAAAAGGTTAAAGTAGGCGCAGCTGAATAAATTATCAAGAGAGGGAAATAAATTGTACCGAATTCGATATCGACGATGGGACGATAGTACCATTCTTTCCGCCGATTTTACGTGCTGCAGCTTGTTCCGCGTATAATATTTGCACGGCCTCGCGACGAAATTTTTCAATTCCGATCCGTTCTGTATCGTTCAATTTCACCGTACATTAAGGTTAGAACGAAGCAAATTGGATATGAAAGCGCGTGTTCCACGCGATCGACATCTTTCGCGCGTCGGTAGCGAAAGACGCGCCGCGAAAGACACGGTGAAACGACCATAATTCCGATTGTACCTCTTCTCCGCGCCACGTACGTTTATTTCGATTTCTTAATTCAATTCCGTCCCGTCCCGACGGAAGATGAAAGCCGGGAAGGCTGACGCGATCAATCGCTCGAGTATCGTGTCGAATATTTTCGTTCGAAGAGAGTTTCGGGAAAATAGAGAACAAAATGGGGGTCCTATGCTCGAAAGATTTTCTTTTCTTTTTTTTCTTGAATTCGTGAATACTCAAAAAAAAAAAAAAGAGAAAATGACTGGAGAATGAAATGAAAAGAGTTTAAAATTCGACGCTGGAGGATGGATAATTCGCGAAGCAGAGACGGATTGAAGCGAAACCGTCGCGTCGCATTGACGCAACTTTGACCCCTCGATGAGCGATGGTGGCTCGAGCCGTCAAAGTGCGCAGCCGTAGCTCAACCACATAGCTGCCCGTATAACAATTAAACTGTAAAATCTCAGACTCGCTATTCTGCCAACTGTTCGCCTGGCCAATATTTTGTTCGTCGGCCGCGCAACGTGCAGCCAGGTCGGGTTGTGTAATGGCGAAAAGCGCGCGCTACCAACGAGAGCGAAAAGAGTTTGGTTAGGTTTACGTCTTACGGGAGCCAGAGAGTCGAGAATCGGTAGCTAGCGGTAGAATAGAGGCACGGATGGTAGAAGGGAAGACATCTAAGGGTGGCGGAGGGGGCAGGGTTTAGGAATTTGCTAGCCGCTATTCACGATTTCGTGATACCAAATCGTACTTGTCGGCTGTTGATGTACCAGGTGAGATTGGCCGCGGGTTTACTCCGTCCGGATGTGCAGTTCAAACGTAGCATATCGTCGATCCGGTATTTCCTCCTTAACCCGTGTATCGACGGCCCTTGAGAGGGTAATTCTGCGGAACAAGAGACGTCAGGTACACACGGGTCCCGGAAGTATGCGAAGCATGTTCGAAACGCCTCTTTGACGTTTGGCCGTTTCCTACGTGTCTCTGTGTGCGTATGTGTGCGCCACATGCATGCACATACATATAACATGCACACACACACACACACACACACACATATATATATATAAGCGCATCGCGGATGGCTGGATGCAAGGGAAAACTTTTCAAGATTCCCGGATGCAGGCAACCAACGAGTGTGTTGCATGGAACGAGCCGATAGTTCCAGCCGACTCTCTCTCTCTCTCTCTCTCTGTGTCTGTTGCTCGCCAAACGCACCCGACACACGACACACACAAGCCGGCCCGCGCTGCCTGATGAAAAATTCTTCTTTCATGCCTGGCAATTCGCGTTCGCGTTTCGATATCGGAATAATGCATTCGTAAGAGAGACAGCATTGTCCCGATACCCTTTTCAGAGGATACACGCTGCCAAATATTTCCATGAGAAGTGTTCTCCAACTGGCGCTGCGTTTGATATTTTTTTCGCTTCGTTGGCGACGCCCAGGCCTGTGCTTCGCGTTGTACAGGATCGTCCGCGAGTTTGTCTGCCGCGATGCTCGAGCTAGTCACGACGAGATAGGATTTTCAGTTAGGAGATTTAATCCCAGCGAGTGCTCGTTTACGTTTAACGAATTGACCGCAGATTTTCGTGCAGACTCGTATTTCTAAGAATATTTTAAAGAAGATTTGTCTTTCATAGCAGGATTTTTAAAAATAAATGATATAGAAAATCGATAGAAAGTTGTTTTATGTATTCTATATATATATATATATATATATATATATATATATATATTTTCATATTGTACGGCACTGTCGTAAGTTCGTGTCTCAAAATTTCCTACAGATGCGTAAAAATCTATTGACGTAAATAAACTCGTGAAAGTACAATGAACTCAGACGCTAAA
The DNA here is from genome assembly GCA_002806875.1 of Lepidotrigona ventralis hoosana. Taxonomy (NCBI): domain Eukaryota; kingdom Metazoa; phylum Arthropoda; class Insecta; order Hymenoptera; family Apidae; genus Lepidotrigona; species Lepidotrigona ventralis. The sequence continues at coordinate 9,188 of NIPQ01092904.1, forward strand.
TGTTGAAACTAGTTACAATTATTACTAGCTATAATTAAGTCAACTTGGGTTCATTTTAAAGCTCGATGCCCCTACGATCGAAATGCGCTGTCCGTTTTATTCTCACATGTTTTCACACTGCGCAAAATGAAGACACTTCTCTTCTCGAAAGTGCTATCTGAATCGTCAGAGTTTATGGGAAAACGTTGAAAAATTTTTTTCGTGACTGAAACTGCAATAAATTTGAAGATTGAAGCCTCCCCTCTGCAGCAACATTCTAAAACTTGAAGTTGGATTTTTTCCCGCCATTTTATCGAACTTTGAATATTAGGCTTAAATGACGAAAATTTAAGAAACTGCGATGTTAAATCTGTTGTAGATTCAGTCGTGAAAAAGATTGTTCAACGATTTTGCGTACAGTGACAAATTTGTAGCATTTTCCAGAAGAAAAGTGTCATTTGCTACATAATGTAAGAGCGTTTTATTGTTAAAATAAAATGAACGACTTTGGCGGTAGAATCTTAAAGTCTATCATTGTACCATTTCTTTTTTTGTTTCACAAAATTATAACAGTTCACAACAATACTACAACAGTGTCCGAATATTAATGAGAGTCATCGTAAGTCATTTGCTTTTGAAAATTGAACATTAGTCGCGCAATGAAACAACAAGAAAGTAGTAGAGAGTAACTTCTCGGATTCGTCATATATTTGATTGTTAATGAATTTTGAAACATCCTGTACGTGCGTGCGTACGGACACATAGGGGAAAGGATTCGCGCACGAGCATCGCGAATTTTGTTTTTCCGTCCGTGGATACGACTGGACCGATTAAGCACACGGATTCCACGTTTCTCTTCTTTTTCACCCCTCTTATCCTACCTTTCTTTGTTTCGTACCGTTCTCGTGATTTGCGACAGCCTCTCCAATTCTTTTTTCTCCTGTTTTGTTTGTTGTTTTTTTCTCTTTTCTCTGTCCCTCTCTTTTTTTTGTTATTCTGTCAGGCAGAGAATTCAAGTGACTAGTCCCGCTCGCGCGAGAAACGAAACGAAACGAAACGAGAGAAACTTTCGCCGAACGGAGCGAAGAAACAAAAAAAAAAAAAAAGGAGGAAAAAAAGAAAGTTTTTCTCCTGCAAGACCCCCGAAATTTGGGACTTATTAAAAGTTGAAAAAATCCGGCAAGAGAACGTTCTAAGCGTTTCCCTCTCTCCGTGCGTAATCCTCGTTAAACCGTCTCGTTTTGCGCGAGACGCGAGGATGTTCTATCGGAGATCCTCCTGAGAACAGAATTTCATATTCCTCTGTCCCTCTCTTTCTTTCTCTCGCGCGAAATATCGAAGAGAACGAGGAAGTTCTCTCCGTTTTCTCGGAAATTTCGAATCCTTCGATACTTCTCTGTAATAAAAATATCCCGAGTATAAATATTGGCGCGACGAGGGTTTCATACGATAAATTCCTCGCCGCGAAACTTGCCGCGGTATCGGTGAAGGGAATTTTTCTACGGCGCGGCGCGAGAGAAAAGAGAAGAGAAACCGGCCGGAAATAAAGGATCGCGACAAAAGTTTCCCGCAGGTGGAATTCGCAACGACGATTCCGATTCACCGGGAAAACGCTGAATGCAAACAGCGATAGGAAGAGAGAGAGAGAGAGAGAGAGAGAGAGAGAATTCGATACAATCGGTGTACTTGCAGTGTTCGTCCATTTGTAATTCGAACGGTGCGGTGTCGTTTTCTGGAAAAACACCGGTTAATTCGATCGAGCTCTTGCGCTCGCCGTGTTAACGAATGAATAAAATAAATCGGCGCCGAGAACCGAAAGTGAATATTTATGTAAAGAGGGAATCGCGACTGGTATTTAGATATACACGTTGTTGAAGTACGTTGTCGTCGTTGCTGTTCAAAAATCTCCTATATGTACGTGCTCGCAGCGGAATTGATTTCAGTTGGTGGCCGAAGCTTATCAGATCCTTTTGTCTGATTGAAATTTGAAAAACAATGTATCGCGTCCGTTTTATATTTCGAAATTGGCGAAAGAAAGAGTTTAATGACGTAGCAACGCGAATCACGTCCCAATTAATCTGGCACCGCGATAACAATGTTATTTGTCTCTGAATTTTAATCTATTATTTCATCGTCATTATACGGAAACGGTATATTCATTTGTATAAGTATTACACGTCAGTATTACGTATGTATCAGTAACGAAATCGTAATTCTGGTAATTCAGGAACAAATTCAATTATTGCACGGCACAGATGATTTAAACGATATACATGCGTGCCGTTACGTATGCTGAATTCGCGTTTCTAACTTCGCGCGCAAGGAAAAGAAATTAAAAAAAAGAACAAAAAAAAAAATACGCGAAGGAATGTGAAAAAATGGATACAGCAGTCCCCGGTTAAGCGTCCGTCGCTATCCCCACCAATTCGTGGAATTGGTAACAATATTAATGTTTGGAATTGGTGAAACAGTTTAGTTCTTTCCTTCGGTGCCAATACGCAGAATACACTTTCCGAACTGGACAAAACGAATCGTTTTTAACGAACACTATGCAGCGAACCATCTCTCTCTCTCTCTCTCTCTCTACACACACACACACACACACACACACACACGTGTGTGTGTGTGTGTGTGTGTATGTGACAGCAAAACACGTTTTTTAACACGCGATTTAAATCGACAGTCATTCGGTTCTATAAAAAGATGATAGTAATTCGCGCGTCTCTCCGTTGAAATTCAAATACCGTTACCAGAAATCGAGCAAAGCGTCTGGCGAGCTCGGTAATGTATGCCGACGATCGTGTATATTCCCCACCCACCGACACCACACCACCGTTGTTCGTCGTTCCTGGCCGTTAATGAATCAAAAACAGATTGGTTTATGAAAATTCAATAATTTGCTGCGCGTGTGTACGCGCGGAACTTCCCGTAAAGTTCGAGAACCGTTCCGGTTCCACGCTCTCGAGCTTCAGAGGGGTGGAGGGAACATAGCAGTTCATTAGCCTTATTTCGCTTTAACCGACACCGCCGCCTTTGGTCCGCGTTCACAGCCGGTCCTATTCTGCCTTACTTTTACCCACGATTGCTGTTTTAATCGTATTTTCTGAAACGCGTCGACACACCCCCTCCTTTCCCCCTCGTTGCGTTCCGCGCGCAATTTGGAAATTGTCTGTGTCTCCGTGTCTACAATTTTCCGGTTTTACGCAGACGAGGGATCCAACGACGTTGGTAAAGTGCTCGTTAAAACCGTAATTCTACTCGAGCAAAGGGCAATCGTGCATAAATCGACGCATCAGAATGATAATTCCCTGTGTTGTCGGACTCGATTCTCTATCAACGATCGAGAAAGCTGATTTCGCCGGAAACATTGAACGTAGCAGAGTAGCTTTTCTTTTGTTTCTCCACACGCGACACGAGTACCAGTTTTAGAAAGAAAACAGACAGACACTTTCGAATCTATAGCTTCAGAAGATTCGTCAAAAACTACAAATTCGAGCAGTCAGGTTGGTCGCGGCTTCGAGCGTTCGCGGAGCACAGGATCGTTTGTCAAATGGCATGAAATTCATCGTGCAGCCGGTTCGAAAAGCTGGACGAGCGGAGAGGAGAGCGGCGCACGAGAGGTTGAAAAAGAAGAGCAAGAAAACTTAACCGCGGGGTAGCTTCGCTCCCCCGGGCTCCTAAGACACCTAATTCCCGTTCATTCCGCCGCGTGTACCCGCAGTATTATCTTCGGCTCGGTCCACAACGATTCGCGTAAGCCTTTAAGTCCGCCGAGCCCGGTGGCTGGCATTAATTCGTAGTTCGAAAGTGCGAGCTAACACAGCCTCGACTATGTACGCGCGCGTGCGCGCTGCATACGTATGTACGTACGTACACACGACGATATATCTCGTTCCGTGTGCCTTGTACGGGGTGAGAAGAAAAGTTTGTCCCTAGCTGTCACAAGTGAATTCTACACTTTCGATTTAATGGAAATACATGTAAAGACTCTGCCGCAAAATTGATCTTGACCTTCAATTTTCTTTATGTAACCTTTTACATTATATTCTACTCATCAAGGAGGTAAAACTTTCCCAAGGAACCATAGGTCGCAACCTAATAGTTCTTTTGAAAAGTGGCAACAAAATTAACACCGTGGACGCGTGCGTGCTAACAGCGACTTTATGCTTGAAAGTCTATTTTCGTATTAGGTTTCACTAACGTTTGATTTATCATAATTGTGGCATCAACGTGAGTCTAAATAATCAAATGATAAAACTGTTAACATTATTGGAAATGTAAACGTTCCACGCGTCTAGAACCATAAAGTCGCTGTTAGAACGCACGCGTCCACAGTGTTTTGCTATTTTTCAAGGCAACTATTAGGTTGCAATCTGTGGTTCCTTGAGAAAGTTTTACCTTCTTGATGAGTAGAGTGCAATGCAAAAAAAAAAAATTTTTTTTCACTTTGAAACTCAAGGTGTATAGAATTCAGTTTGCCACGGACAAACTTTTCTTTCCACCCTGTACGTTATAGCGAGCGATAAAACAATCGGGATCTCGCGGCAGAAGGTCAGTAAACACGTTTTCTTACCGACGACGTTCATGGTGCCCTGAACGCAGGCCGTTTGGAAGGAAGGTGCATCCGCGGACACCTCGCAACTGTAGACACCCGCTGCGTCCAGCTCCAGGTTCGTCAGGACGACCCGGGTCGCGTTGCTCTCGCTCTTCTGCAACGGAAAGAAAAAAAACGTATGTATATAGTCAATCGTGCATCGCGAGTCGTAGTCTCTTTCCTCCCGTAACAGGAACCTGGCCGTTGCTGGCCAAGCTTTCTATTCACTTTTCTTGCAGATCGTCACGATGCACAACTTTCGCCGGGAAAAAAGGAAGAGACTTTTCTATCGGAAAGAACAGGAAGAAGAGAGGAAAACGTATTACGGAACGAGGTGGGAGGAATCTTTTTTACACGCGGAGAATCGCGATTTTTTGAATTCCCGCGGTCGTCCCGCGAACATTTTGGCACGCTTTGTGCAAAACAGTCATTTCCGTTTACGCGGGCCGTATATTACGTCGCGCGTTTCTTTTTCAACACGTACATGGTAATAATAAAACAGCTCTTTGTTTGCACGCCCTCTGTTTCCCTTGCTGAAACTTTATAGCGTCTTATTTTGATGGAAATGGCCTTTTTATAGTACGCGGAGACTTTCGCGAGTCTCGGTGTACGTTCCTTTTATAGCGAGACAGGAAATAGAATATATATTTTTCATTTCCTTTTTACCAAGTTGTGAATTCCCAAAAATCTCATTCACCCGGCAACTGTTCATTTCTCAACTACCTACGTTGCCACCTCTTTCTAACGTTCAGATAATCCTCACGCTTGTTCACAAAAACAAAACATTTCCGTCCCGCGGAGTGGTCTAAGGCTTTTGACACGGTGCTGTAATTATTCCATTTGTTTAGTGCAATTTCGGTTCCATTAGTAGTTGAAAACAAAAGACGTACGGACGGTATAATTAATCCGTGGGAACGTTCCGGCGCAGAACGCAGAAGATAAATGAAAAATAACTCGACGTTTACCGTGGAGGGGGGAGGGGGGAGGGGAAGGGGGGATATTAATTTTACCGCGCGCGCGAGTCGCAATTAACAAAGGTAAACGTTAAACAACAAACGTGTCCAGCCGTGAAAGAATTGAAATCCATACGCGTTTGATTCCTATTCATTCGGATTCTGGCCAAGTTTGGACGAGTCTGATGGCGCAGGTGCGCAAAACAGACGTGAACAATGACGACGAGTGTCTTTTGTTCCCCATTGTCACCTACGAGGCATACAGTCTCTATCCCTATTTACCGCGCAGTTGTTTCCACAACGATCCGGCTTTCTTTCTTCTGTCTTTCCCTCCGCGAAGACATTGACGCCAATTTTGCGTGTAATTACGTCAACGAAGAACGCATCACGCCGCCATTCAATCGTTATCGCTATCGTATCACTCGATCATTCGATCTTTTGTCTTTCGTGATAAGAGGGAGATCGACTTTCCATTTCCCAGCTTCTCGTTTCCTTCCTTTTTCAAATTTCGGCTCAATGTCGCTAGGTAGATTAATCCGAATTTTGACTTGATGCAGTGATCGAGTGGATCACGAATTTTGTTTGTCATTCGAGTTGTCTTTATGTCATTGGTAGTGCAATCAACAGAGATTCTACAGAGATTGCGACGTGGCAATCTTTCGAGAGAAGGCAAGAGTGAGTAATTCCGGAGTAAGCAGTTCTAATCCTAAAGTTTTATTTGTGGTTTTATTGTGAGGAGTCTTTAGCTCTTACAAGAGAACGTGAATCACCAATTTTGATGAAATGTAGCTTTCAAAAAAATATTTGACCCGTATTTTTCCTTTATCGGCAATCGTCGATGTCGAAGGGGTGAAAACTACCTTCAAAACCATTTAGGGATATATTTTGTCAAATATCTCGAAAATTATTGAAAACCGTTTCTGTGTAAACTGAAAATGAAACTAGTGCTCTTTAAGCAACGAATTTAATGCAAAATTTTGCAAAAAAATCTTTTGTGATATTAAAAAAAGAAACCGTATTTTTCAGAAGTTTCTCCAAGTACATGTTAATAAATTTCCTTCAACATTTGTTTATGAAAACTGAATATTATTCAAACACAAATTGCCAATAAAATATCTCGACTTCCGCATCATAAAAAAAATTCATTGTGTTTCAAATCTTTCTGACTGGATATTCCTTGGCCTGAAACTGGTTATACTTAATCATCACCTAAAAGTATACCACGTCGTTCGTTCGCAGCCAGGTTACCACTCTGCGGCTAGTCTTTTGTCGCAATCGATTCTGCATCTTCGATGCCTATGAATCGGCTCTGACAGCCGTGGATTTATGACTCTACCTGTCCGTGCGCGAGCAACCTGTGTGTACCACCGTATGAAAAAAAAGAGCAAACAAACACAAACAAAAAAAAAAAAAAAGAAAAAAAA
>NIPQ01092904.1:20326-32790 GCA_002806875.1 Lepidotrigona ventralis hoosana
GGTGAAATTACAAAATTTCACGGAAGCGTCGATATTCGCCCGAATCCTTCTTTCTCTCGTTCTCGCCGCTTCTCTCTCGCGTTCACGTTCAAACGGCTTGATTTCATGCGTTCATTTTTAATTGAACCGGTCCGGCCCGGTTAGAAATCCGATCGCGATTATTTCATATCCGACATTTCGACACACTTTCTTCGATACGCGGTCAACTCGATGGCGTTTGCTAAAGTTCTTCCTTCGTTGTCGTCCTCACGCAATTCCAACCGATCGCGTGTACACCTGTTTGACGTTGGTATCGCGCGCGTTTCTCTGAAGAAAGAGAAGAGAAACCGGGAAAGGAAGGGAAGAGAAGGGAAGGGAAGGACAGAGAAAATGTAAATGTATCGCTCGGGAGAAGGAACTCGGTGGTTGGTGAAATTAAGTCGGTGTTTCAATCCCTTCAAAGCGAAACACGCTTTTCACCAAACAACCCCGGCGCTGGTGCATGAAATCATACTTAAAATTCATGCCTCTGATCTCATCCGGGAGCTCGTGTTCCTTCCACCCTCTGGCTTGCTTCAATCTCGCGCTATCAAAGAGAGAACCGCCGACAAAACGGCGACGTGGCTGATACACGCCGGAATGTATACGAATCTTCCTGACTATATATAAACGAAGGATCTACGATCCATTTATCGCGACGAAGAACAAACGTTCCTGTCTTTTTACTCTTTACGTGCCTTCGGGACGACGTTGTTCTTGGCTGGAAGGAGAATCTAATCCATACAGAGAGCAACGCGAGGGGCAACGTCCCGCAAGGATGGCCGAGGAACGAGAGTGAAGCCGAAGGAAGCAGGAGGAACGCACGAAGACAAGGAGCGACTTGAACGCGGTGACCGTGAAAAAAAAAAAAAGAAAAGAAAAAGAAACTACGAGAAGCGAGAACTCATCAAAGGTCACAGGGCAAGAGTAACTTTGCTTACACGGGGTTTTGCTGTTAACTTTGTCGATGTCTTACACTCACCCACAACGTGAACGAACAAGAGGATTTTCAGTTCCATGGATGCTCCGCTCCAGCCTTCGCCCTTGGAATATCACGTCCTTACTCCTGCACGGATCGGCGATGGCTAGGATAATCGTGGCACGGCTGTGTGTGGTGGTAACGCGGCCGGCGCGACGCGTCTCTTCGCATGTCGCCCTTCCAGCGCGTGTTCTCTCCCCTTTGCGTGTCCAGTGCGTGTTCACGTCCTGTGCTATGTTGGCTGCATACACCGAAGCGAACGACCGCGACCACGACGACGACAACAACGACGACGACGACGACGACGACGATGACGACCACAAGGAGGACGTTCCCCTTACATAATAGCAGCGTGCCTGCCACACGGTCGACGAACAGTCGTGGGCCCCCGACGGGTATATAGAGATAGAAAGAGAGAGAGAGGGAGAGAGAGAGAGAGAGAGCGGTGTGCAAGTGGCGGATCGGAGAAGTGTGGCGTGCGAGACGAACGATGCGAACAACCCCCTGTGCGGTGTGTGCGCGGTCTGCGGAGCCCGGCTCTTCTGACGGTGCTCCCTCGTAGCCTGGCGTTTCGCGCAGAATCAATTTCCTTGCAAAACGACGTCGAGGAGCGGCGCGAGTGCGAGTGCGCGCGCAAGCGCCCCGCAACCGATCTCTCTGCTCTCCTCTTGGCTCGTCGCCGTCGTCTTTCACCACCCGACGCGGCAGCCGACCCGAGGGGGAGAGAACGGCGTGGCAGTAGAGGACGCCAGACCGCGATGCCAGAGCGAGCGAGAGGATATCACGTTTGCGTGTGCCGGTAAGCCGGAGACTGTGTCAGTGAAATCTGGCCTACCGATAGATTCCGAGCAACCCCGAGCCGATAGGCCAACCCCTTCTCTTCCCCTCCTCTTCTCTTCTACGCTCTTCTCGTCCGCCCCTCTACTCGAAATCGTCTCCTCTCCCTGCCGTTTCTCCTCTCCTTCCAACCCTCGTGTTAACTCGACTGGCTCGTTTCAGAAACCTCTTCGACCTTCGCCTACGCCGAAGACGAGCGTGTGCTTCGTCAGACAGGACGAGGACCGAGGTTGGAGGCGTCCCTTGTACTATATATCTATAATATATATATATATATATATATATATATATATAGATATAGATATAGATATAGATATAGATATAGATATATACTATATGTACTATAACGCGGAACGCGAAACTCGTAGGCTGCTTGTTCGTCGTAGCGGAGCTTCGCTTCTTCCTGGCTCACAGAGAACGCATCCTTGCCCTTTGTGCATGACTCTATTGTTCTCTCGTCCCGAAGCTAGGTACGGTATCGGGCGATACCGGCAATTCCTTTGCTACCGATATCGTCGTCGTCGTCGTCACACGCGTCGTCTGTTTCACGGAAGGGAAGAAGAGGCTGATGGCAAAGGACCGAGATGGCAAAGAAAACGAGAAATTGCGAGGCTGTTGGAGATTTCATCCGCACGGATGCCTCTCTTCTCCACTCCGCACCCTCCGAGTGCTTTTATCCTTTAGGATCGCGTACGCTCGATCGAGTCGACTCTTGTCGGACCGACCAGCCAGAGATCATGATGGATTTAAGCGAGTTATTCCGAGACGCTTGGCTCCCACGGCCAGAGGGTCGATAACTGGTCGTTGTTTTTTTAATGAAATTTCGTTACGTAACACCTGTTGGCTTGGGTGTCCCCTTCGTGGCTCGTGGCTGCGGTCTCTGTTCCAAAGATTGCTCGTGAGGTTCAACGAGATTGAAGTTGTCCTTGGGGGCGGGGTAGAGATACAGGAAATCGCGCCGTTCCCTTGATTGCCGAATTTACACTCTTTTCGCTTTCTGCCGGAATCCGGAGAATACTCCGATTGCAGATTAAAGTTCCGCAGCAATGTATGATGGCGAGCTGCGGATGTTTGTATGCAAACGCTCGATAGGCGATGCCCTCGATGGTGCAAAAATACACGAAACGAGCACGGTTATTATTGAAATTGCAGCAACTTTTTGCAACATTTAATAGGGCAGACATCCGCAGTGCGGTTATTAAATATTTGGCCAATAATTTGCCATTTGTGACGCGTCGTTGCAACAACTGGGGAGGCCGTGTTGCGCGCTTCGCGTCGATAAAAATTCGTCAAAAGGGTGCGATGGGACACCGGTGCGTCGTAAATTTCAATCTCGGATAGATTGCCGCGCAGAGAAGCCTCGCGGGGAAGGAGGAATGGAGGGGGCAGAAGAATGTGTTGTCGATACATTTCGCGCATAATCGAGTGTCTTCTCGAACGACCGGATACAAATAGATTCGATGTATCTCGACGTACCTTCAGCCGCGAAGCTGTTTCAACATTCGGCCGGAAAAAAGGACGGTCCTCCATCCTTTTCCCGCGGAGAGAGAGAGAGAGAGAAAGAGAGAGAGAGCGTTTTTAAAAAATGCACGGATCGTGGGCGGGATCGAAAAAATGGCGAATCTAGAGCACAAACAGCGTTACTCGAGGCATCCAATTTCCTGTTAATATGTGGCCAGAAAATATATAGGAGATGGATTTCCATGATCTTGCTTTTCTCCCGTGGCAATTTTTCAGAATAATCTGTCGGAAAATTTGCCACTGGATATACAACACTCTGTCGCTTATATCCCTCTGTACGTGTGTGTGTGTGTGTGTGTGTGTGCACGCTGCTACTTCATCACACTTAACTTCTTTTCGTTGGATTGCAGGGTTTTTCAATAGCCATCCCTGGAGTATGATGGATTCGGTTGGCATAATGTGGTCACCTCGATATCTCTCTCTCTCTCTCTCTCTCTCTCTCTCTCGCTCTCCTTTCCATTTCTATCTCGCACAGACGTTGGATTCCCGTCGGTTCGTCTAGGTGAGCGAAAATCGGCGAGTCTCGCGATCCGTGACAATGGGTTTCGAAGTCATTAAATAATACACAATGGCTTTCGAGTTGCTCGCGCGACGAGCGATGTTTTCAACCGCTCTGTGGAGTACGTTCGAGCAGACACTTCGGCCGCCTATACACGACGCGAAACAACTGTGAAACGAACCTGGCCTGCTTGTTTTGCTCGCTTATCGAGCTGTTGTTGCTCGCGTCTTTCGGGATTCCGGGATTTTAGCGGCCAGCTTTTTTTCGCCAGCCGGGACTTTAATTAACCACCGGTCACGCGACCGGCCATTACGCCGCGATTATGCAGATACGCGCGCGTTTCGATCGATTCGCACGAAATACGATGGGTGGGAGGAGGATACTGATGAAATTTACCTTCGAAGATCCAACCGACACAAGACGAAGTTTGTTTTCTAAATTTTCGCAGCAACAATTAGAAATAAGCAACAGAATAGAAATAAACTTCATGTACATCATGGAGTACATGAAGGAAATTCAGAGGTTGCTCGTGACGTTTGATCGAAAAGCTTGTTGCCAAGGCCCACGTATCGCACATAAACACATTGCAAGTAAATAAATTCCGTCGCGAGCGGATTATTATCCGTCTCGGCGAAGGGTGTCTCTCGCGAAATTTGTTTGGCAAACTTCACGTGTCTTGGAGACCGAAGAAAACGGTGGCGACAAACGAGGCCTACCTAGGGGAGAGGTAGGCGACAATGCATATCGCGAGGAAGGAACCGGAAGACAGGCTGGAGAGGGGAGGGTGGGCGGGAAGGAAAGGGCGGGTGAAAGTTCGTGAAAGTTTCGCGTGACACGCCGCGAAACGGGTGTGCTATCGTTTCGTTCGTCGGCGCAGGGGTGGTTTTGTTAGCCACGGAACACGGCCGAAGGGTTGCTCGGAATCTATCGGTAGGCCAGATTTTGCCTCCCCTCGTGCACACGCGAACCCTCCGTGGAATATATTCGTACTGGGCTCGTTCTGCTGTCGGCTGATGAACACGTGTAATGAAAGCGACTGACTGGCGTTGGCTGTGTAGAAAAAAAGAAAAGAGAAGGAAAGACGAGATGGAAAAAGAGGAACGTGTGAAGCGATTCCTTTCCGCGAAAATAATTTCCCTTTTCAATCGAGACGTCTGAGTCGGATGGCTGGCTTGTGGGAACGGTTCATCGTTTTCTAGTTAGGATCGAGCAGCGTCTCGACGCGAGATTCCGACGAGGTGAAGAAGACGTTTTCGTTGATGGCCTTATTAACCTTTATGGTGACGTCATACTTAAATTTATCCAAGTCAGCTAAAATTATATAAAATTTTTCATAATTACTGATAATTATAATGAACGTAGGTACGGTGTTGTACGACGTAAAATTTCATAAGAAGAAACTCTTCTTCGAAATGAACTAAAAAAACTAAACTTCCTGTTTGTTTCTGATCAAAGTTTATCAAATGACGAAGGAAATCGAAATCTATTGCTTTAAACGGAGTCGCACGCTAGAGAGATATAAATCACTAAAATTTCACGCAAAGTAGCATTTAAACCATGATGATGATTTCCACTGAACACTACGTCGTAAATAAATTACCGACAGATGGTAGGAAAAAATATTTCCAAGGGAAAAGAGTCAATCAGGCGCGAATCGTCGATTTGTCGAAAAGATCGTCGTTTCGAAGACTAAATAAAAATTTAACCGTTCCCCGTGTCTGCTGGGTGTCGTGTTTGCGAGGGAAATAATTTTTTGGCAACCTGATCCGTGGATCGAAGTACGCTCACGAAGCTCAGTCACCAAAGCAATTAACAATCGTATCGAATTCACATTCCCACGCGTTCGTCATCTGCGACATTCGATCGTGGGCTCTTTCCACTCACGCAGATCAAATTTGGGGCTTCTTGATATTTTTGGAGAACGAAGGCAACGTACTTCGGAACCGCCGCTTCTCGTCGGTTCTTCCAATTTGCCCGAGAAGCTGCCGCGTTTTTGAGAGGCTACGTCAGGGCTTTCCCGCGCACAGAGTCTCTGACAGACTCGTATAAACGACCACTCTGCGGGAGAAGGACTCTCCTCGAATAGAATCGCGATCGTCTGCTTCGTTTTTTGAATTTCTATAGGGCCTCTCTCTTATATATCTTTGTACCGTTTGTACAGTTTTAACGAGGTCTGTGATCGAGTCTTCCTACATTCGCCATACCGTTTGTTACCGTTTTGTTAAATTCTCCGCCAGCTAGAAAGGTAAGATAACTTCTTATCTACAGGCTTGCAGCGGATAGTCGTCGATTTCTTTCGTCGATGGGAAAGCTGCCGCTCAGTTTTCATTTTTCCACTTTTTGCCGAGCCGGGCAGAAACTTTTCCTTTCTCGATTCCTTGCGCGTTCGGAGATGAATCTGTTCGAAATCCGAACGATTCATTCCGCAATTAGAACGTCATAGATATTCTACGTGTGCGAGTCACGTTGGACGATAACTTTGCCTTAGACCGTTGACCCGGAACAAAATGGCTCTAAATACATATCTATTACATATTTCAATGTACGTTAGAACGAGAGCAGATGCAATAACGAACGGAGCCCCAGAACCAATTAATACGTTCGTTGCAACGCACCTCGCTACATCGTCGCAAGTATAATGTATATTTGTCAAGGCCTACGCGTACAAGTCGAATTAATTAACTTGGCTTCTCGTTAATTTCTCACTGTCGTCGCCCGTTATCGGAGGCAAGCAAACGGTCGGCATTGTTATCAAAAAGCAAATGAGACCTGCTTCGATTTCGTCGCAGTTTGTCGCGGGAAGTTCAATCGTTAGTCTCGACGATTTGGTAGTAAGCCGACGAAATGAATAAAGCTCGTTTCGTTTCTCGAAATTAGCAAGAAGAATCTATCGGAGGTAGAAACGTCGAGTTTCCTGTCTCCCTCCCTCTCTTTCTTTCTTTCTTTTTTCCCACGACGTTTCAATGAATTCCACCATATTTCGAAAAACGCCGCGTCAGAGTTTCCGCGGCCGTGTCTACCTCGCTGATGACGCGACGGCGAAACTCGATTGCACGCGGGCCGAAGTTGGCGCGGCTGGAACCTGACGAGAGAGAGAGAGAGAGAGTTCCGTTTCCCACGGCACCGTGTCGTCGTTGATTTTTCCTCTCTTCCCCGGGCAAGTTTTTTTTACGGTTCGAAGAAACTGTGTCAGGTTTTCCGCAACATCGACGAGCCCCCGCGCGACAAGATACGGCGACAAAACCGGCGAACGCCATCCGAGTTCTTTTCAGGAGGCCACCAGGTTCCCTCCCCGACCCCCACTCTCCCGTTGTTCTCCCGGCTATATTTTATATTTCCGAAAGACTGCGTCTGCTTTGTCACGCGTCGTATTCGCGAATATATACGGCTGCGAAACTTGCTTCTCTAAACAAAGCAAACCTCGGGGGTCGGTCATCGTCTCTCGGCGTTGTTAAAAGAATTATCGCCCGGTGTGTTTCCATCGCGATCGATCACTTCGCCGGAAATGTACCGTTCGGCCGGAGAACCGTTGTCACTTTCAACAATATTACGGAATGCAATGTGTGTGTTTCGGCTTCACTCTGCCCGAATCTTATTTCCCGATCGAGAGAAAGGAATTTTCGAAAGTTTGCCAAGTAGTTTGAAACATTCTCTCAATTTGATGAACAAAGAAAATAGAGAGAAAGAGAGAGAATGGAAAATGGTGGAAAAATGCGTTCCATTCTGAGAGAAATGGGCCGCGACACACCCGGTTCACGGGTATGAAATGAACTTTGATGTCCACGTTAAAACGCCAGGTTTCTTTTGATCGTAATAATTTTATCGCCGAACACTTCTCACAATTCCGCGGGTAACTGTGCCGGATTTTATGCGACGAGGTCGCAATCTTTGGCAAAGGTAGTAGTATAAACGTAACTCGTTCCTCATACGAAATGAAGTTTGACTGTTATGGCGACACAACGAGTTCCGTCTGCTTATGGTTATCTTTTTCCGCTGTGAATTTCTAATACTCGAAAATAACACGGTGACACATTCCTTTCTTTCTTTTTTTTCTTTCTTTTTTTCTCCTTTTTACGACGGTACTCTGGAAACTGTATAAAACGTTGAGCGGAATTTATAGCTTTGATATTTATAACGCAATATGAAATTTCCACCGTTGTTGAATTTTTAATTTATCCTAAATTTATATTAGATATTAGATATTAGAATTATATTATATATTAGATATAATTATATTAGATATTTATTTTTAGTTTATATAGTTAAATTTTAGTTTATCCCTCTTGCGAGTGACGTAGACTTCTCTAGGAATAGCTTTTTAATCAGGGATCGAAATTAACGTGATTTCGATCGTTCTCGGTTTTGCAAAAAATTCTGCTCGAAACTTGTATATTTCGTGTACCAAAAAAAAGGAAAAAAAATATTTGTTTCTGTGAAACTTTGACGGAAAGAAGTGTCACAGTTTTGAATGGCGTTCTCATGGCGAACAGATATTTTCAAATCTGTGCGATGAAAGTTCCGCGCAAACAAGTCATTTCAGAACGTTTAATTAAAAATCCATTTTCATTATGTTCGAGTCAGCATTTGCTACAAATATCGAGAACATTTCTAACAATTTCATCAACAAATCATCTGTTCGTCCGGCAGAAGAATGTTTCATTTTTACATTTTGTAAATTTCATTCTGTTCTGAGACTTATTCGTTCGCTTGTAACGCGAGAACATTTTTTCGGAAAAAAAAAAATAAAATAAAAAAGTTTTACGTTTCGAGCGGAACCAGTTTAAAGGTTCCTTAATTTTTTTTAATACGCGAATATTAAATATCAAAGCGTGGAATTGTCGCTCGTTCCGTGACAGACGCGTTTCAGAGGAAAGGCAAGTAATGAAACTTACTTATTAGAAAGGAAGAATGCCGACGTTTGTAACGAACCGGTTTGAAATAATATCTTCAACCTGCTCCAAAAAAAAAAAAAAAAAAAAAAAAAAAAAAAAAAAAAAAAAAAAAAAGNGTATCATAAAATCCTTCGTGCAGCTACAAAAGTTGTCCGCCGGTGCAAGAACAGAGTTTCCGATATTCTGAATAAAACTCGCGGATTCGCTTGGAAACTACTTCTCCTCCCTATATATTTTCAATATATCCGACAAATTGTTTCCCGATTTCTGCGCGATAACGCCGCCGAGATTCGTCAAAGCTGCGAACGATAATATTCTCCCTTTTACTATGCAAAGAGAACCCACCGATGGTCTCCGTGAAACAAAGAAATATCCCATCCCATCCAGCGGGATATACGCAAGATACGTTTCTTATTGTTTCCGATATATCGAACAATGTTACCACGTCTGTGACTGTTTGAAGAATTCCTTTCTATTTGAAGGCTCGAACGCTTCAAATTTTTGTGCAACATCAGTTTGATGCCTGATCTCCTATTTCGTAATGGATCCTTTAGCGCAATCTTTCTTTTTTTTGGTCTAAGTATCTCTAAAATCCTAATCGAATCTTATTGTTCGAAGAATGAATTTTTGACGCGGAGGCCATTTGTTCTCTTGGTTTAAATAAAAGTTTCCAAAGAACGTGAAAGGATAGATTCTTGAAGTAGCTTGAAGAAATCACTGAGAAATTGTTAAAAAACACGATAAACAGCAAATAAAGTAAAAGAGAACTGACACGCGCAAATGCAAGATAATTTTAATGGAAGCTTTTTCTGTAACAGCTTTGATCGTTTAAATTATTACAAAGATAAAACAAGGATACACAAATTCAAGGAAATACAAATTAAAGTGCGAGAGAAGTTCGTCTTCTTTTTCCGCGAAAGGAGCTGAATGCGCGCAGAAAAAGGCTGCGTCTGAGAGCGTGGAAACAAGGATGCTAATGTTACTCGCCGTTTCAAGGTTTTAACCTTAACGAAACTCGTTGACGCAAGAAGAGGGAAGAAACTCGGCACAAAGAGCTGCTTCCTTCCCGGTTCACACGGCCATTTTTCGGAAAGCATGCTTCTTCCCTCGTGTTTTCAATTTATCCAACGATTATTGCGTTATGGTTCGCCGAGATTTGCCAAAGGTGTGTAACAGTGCAAACCTCGTTTGTCACGTGAAATGAACTGTGACGTTTACGGTGGGACGCGCGCATGGTTGTTGTTCGCTTTCTACGAGATGTTGCGTTGTCACCGCGCTCGCTCGATGTTCCAAGGAATTTTCTTCGCCTCCAAGGAACTGCGCTGGGATTTCCATGACATCTGCGAACACCCGTTAAGGAGACACCGAGCAGCAGCAACAGCAACAACAACAACAACAACAACAACAACAAAACTCGTTTCGGACGCTCGGTACGAAACCGCTGACGTTCGCGTTGATGGCGAACACGGAACGAGCGTCAGTGTAGCGCGAATTAGATTTCACGTGGAATTGCCACGTTTATTTACCGTTGTTCTCCGAGCCCGAAATGCCTGGATTCCAACAACTTCGATCAGTATTCTGACATTCTGACGCGATTCAACGATATTCCATTCGTTAGTCTTCACGGTCGCGTTCAGCTCAGATGATGACGCGGATGATCTGTTAGTTGGATTAATTTTCATTAATTTCCATTGAGCAAACAACATGCATAAATTAATGTGACATACAGAATTCTCCCGAACTATTTCCGTTATGGAAAAAATGTTTTCGAGTAAAACTCACTTTGTCTCTTATGGTAGGAGGAAGACACATTTTGATGTGTCACAAATCTTGTCTAGGTTATTTATATATATATTTATTTGTCTAGGTTATATATATATATATATAAATTATTTTTTATTTTATATATTATATAAATTATTTGTCTAGGTTTATATATATATATAATTTTTTATTTTATATATTATTTAAATTATTTTATATATTACTTTAATTATTTGATCACGTAACATACAGGGTGTCCCATTTGAATCGTCTCCTTGAACTATTCGTAATGGAAGAAATGCTTCCAAGTAAAATTTACTCTGCCAGGAACACATATTTTGGCAGTCATGAATCTTGTCTAAGTTAGATTTCAGAGGTGCTTCCGTGATTTCAAGTTTGAATGAAAGTATTTTTCTTCAGACGAGCATGTGGCTCCGTAACGAATCATCATCGATATATCGCACGTGAAACACTCTGAGAGGCTGCATATTCATTTCGAATACGGAAGATAATAATTCCTTCGTACGCGAGCAACTTTTGAAAATACCTTGAAATATGAAAAAAGTAGACAGTTTCGTTAAAAAAAAAAGATCATCTCGAAATCTGGAACCACGAGACAAAGTAAGTTTTGAAACATTCTTTCCTGTAACCAAATAACCTAACCTAAAAAAACCTAACCTAAACCTAACCTAAACCAAATAAATAGCTAATTAACTGCGTGTGGCGTTATTAAAATGGCAGACGCTGTTACACAATATATGAAAACGCCTCAAAAGATCTAGATGCAACTTATTATTATCGTTACTTTCTTCCTGGCATTTTAGGCAGCCTCGAATCTCCTTACGGCGCACTTGATCTCGTTTCTACGTTCCATGCTCGCAGCTTATTTGAAATTCGACAATGGGATGAAATTACGAAGCTGCACGGCAAACGTATACGCGCGCGTGCGTGTGCTCTGCTGCGTAGAGCAAACGGATATAAAGCGATAAAGGGCAGAGTAAAATTTGAAGAAACATTTGTTAAATTTTCCACGACTCTCCCTGCGGAGGTGAGATTTCTCCGGCCGAGTATAATAGACTTGTAAATTGAAATTTTGGACGAGCGTGCGCGCGTATTTCAAACGAGAGCGACCCGCGCGCGCGCGTGTGTGTATGTGTGTGTGTGTACGTGCTGACGTAGCTGACAAAAGCACTTAAAGCTGCTCGGTGCACGAAACGAGCTGGAATTTTCAAGAGTTGAAAAGAAACGTTGCCCGGGTCCTAGAGACGAGAAAGTGTTTAGAACAAGTTTAGAACTTGCTAAGTTCCGAGATTTTTAGTTAAAGACCACGAACGGCTGGACCAGGAAACGTAGTTTAACACAGCTGGATCGATTGCGTTTATCGTTTGCATCGCAGAAGTTTCTATTGTTTCCGTAGCAAACTTTTTCAACTGTCGATAAGCTGTTGATAACTAGGAGGATGTTCGCAACTTTTTATCCTTTCTCTGCGATCGTTGAACGACCTTGACGATCAATCCACTGGTTCAATTCCCCTGCAGCTTTCAAATTTTTTTCACTGTCGATTATATACCAACATTCTCGGCAATTTTTCGCGAACTTTTTAATAATCCAACAACGCAAAAAAAAAAAAAGAAAAAAGAAAATTCCGTGGAAAAAGTTTATTAGAAACGTGCGAACGTTCTGACCGGTCGATGATCGTTTTCCGTTCGTTTCTCGTCGGTACGTTTTCCCGTGGCAAAGTACGGCCCCAAATACTATAACTGCACTGTATGTTTGCAGTTTGCTTTTTCCCAAGCGGGGTAATCTGAAATTTTATGCACGTGGAATAAATATGCCAGTATTTCACGTAAACAAAACGTACATCTGTACTGCGTGTTTGTGCTTATTTCATGCATAAGCGTTGAATTTTGAACGTATCACGGCCCAATTGTTTCTCATATATCAACACACACAC
>NIPQ01092909.1:13507-28983 GCA_002806875.1 Lepidotrigona ventralis hoosana
TTTTTTTTTTTTTTTTTTTTTTTTTTTTTTTTTTTTTTTTTTTTTTTTTTTTTTTTCTCCAATTTGCCAAATCAATTTACAAATTCGGAGGGAATTCTTTCTTTTTCTTTTTCTTTTCTTTTCTTCGAATTAATTACGTCACAAAGAGTCACGAATATTTCCTCGAGTTTATATTACCGTAGTCACAGAAATTGCAAGGAAGCAACGTCGACAAAGAGCGATTTTTATTTTTCGAAAATCCTCGAGTTTTCTGGAACGCGCACTGGTCAAATTGAGCACACAGGCCGGGATATCTTTGACATTCCTCGATCTCGAACAGCGAGCTCGCATCTAGATTTTTTTCATTGATATTAGTTTCATTGATAAGTATGGTCTATGCGCATTGAAGATAATGACGTTTGAAGGGGTGAATAAGAACGAAGGGCAGGTCAGGCGAAGAAAGCTCGAAGAGAGACTATATAGAGTAACGTGTGTACATCTAATCGTTATGTATTTTAGTTGCAACGATGAATTGGCTGTGTAATCGAGTGCCAGTCGAGTGGCAATGATACGAGATAAATGCATATCGTGAAAAGGATCGTTGAAAAAAATAATAGTTACGTAACGGAATGATAAAAAAAAAAAAAAAATGTCTAAAGAAAAAGAAATATTGCTGTCACGATGACGTGGGGGAACGAACGAAGAAATAATGTTTAACCCTTTCGGTACGAAAAATGATTAGAATTATCAAACACTTATAATTATCCATAATTTAAAAAAAAAATTTTTTTTTTTTTTTTTTTTTAGATATAATGTATATCCTCTTTTCCTGCTTTTGCGACGAAGTTATAAGGTACAGTGAAAGTTTAATCAGAAGTAAAAGTATAATTATACCCTTGTAATGTGTATTGACTCTGAAAGAAAGTCTTTAATGTACAAATTAACACGCGTTCTTAAATAAACTCTCTGCTCATTTGCAGCATTTTTTTCATCCACGCTATTTTGACTTTGAAATTATTTCTCGTAGTTTCATAGATTTCGAAACAGTCATTGTGAAACGAAATTCTCGCGAAAATAGGATAAAGGTGCAATTGTAAACGCGGAACATTCCAGACAATTTCGCTTGTTATTTTCCTATCGTGTAAAATATTTCTGAATGTAAAACACGAGAGGTCTCTCTCTCTCTCTCTCTCTCTCTCTCTCTCAAAATACAGAAATAGCTCGTGATTCTCTAATATTAGATAATGTCGCATCATTCATATTTCCAGATTTCTACCACCACGTCATCATATTCCACGCGATCCAGTTTACATAAATAGATATTGAAAGTGCGAAATAAAAATCTCTCTTTCCCACAGGTTCAAAAACACTAATTATGGATTACTATAATACACGACACAACCAGCTTGAAATATGTTCATCGATGTATCCAATGTATGCAATTATCATCGAACGTTATCTAATTCCTTCGAAGGGAAATCATATGCGCGCGCTTTCTAATCGAACACGTGTTTCTTATCGTTTCGTATGTAAAAAAGAAGCAAGCAATTGTTTCAGGATCGGCAACAAAGCGTAGAGAAAGCTTCTGCGTCTAGGTGTCGCGCGAGAAAATTGAAAGCATAGGTGGTGGCATAAAAATTTCTAGCTTCTCCTGCCATAGCTCCCGTTATAGCCTCAGAAAGGATCCCGTTAATAGAATATGCAACCGTGAATCCATCATCTCTCTTTCACCTGGCCGCTCTAGCAAACGATATAAGTTGCCGTGTCGCAACTTCACGCTTGGCAATTATCGGCCCTGATAGGCCCCACGGGATATAACGATTGCACGTGGTGCGCGTCCAGTCCTCAAAGAACACACGATCAACAACACTGTTTTCATAGCGTGATGACTGCGCAAAGGATTATTTTTAAAAAAAAAAAAAATTCTCCGCCTTGGTGGGATGGCCTTAATAGGTCGTTTGCAACGATGACAGTGTCGAAACAGAATGCTTCGACCAGTTTATTATTACGAGATATTGACAATTGCACAGACTCGAAATGGAGCATACAGAGATAGTCGAAATAAGAGATTTGTTCCTTCATCGCCAGAGAATGAGAATATATTTGCTCAAATTTCTTTCATTGTAAAATGAAACCTGCGCACAGAGATTCGGTGTTGAGTTTAGACATTGTCGGCCATTTACATTGCATGTTATTTCGAGAAAATAATAGATGGAACGCTAATAATCGAATAACGAGTGGTGCAGATGATGCAGCAATGTGTTACATTTCTTAGCACGTGCGCAGTATAGTTATCGATAAAATAACAGTGTGTCTCGAATGGATTGCTTAGAAAGTAAATAAACTACCGAGGAAAAATTGATTATTGAACTAATGTGTAACGCGGATCTTATATGTCAGACAAGCGAAAAGGCTCTTCATACAACAAAGATATATCCATTTCTTTCCGATTTCTAATTTTCTATACTTTTATTTACAAATTCTATTCTCTCTTGTTTAATTAATCTAATTAAATTTAGTTTAAAAATTCTATTGTTTAATTAATCATGAACTAAGAATACAATACCTAACCATCCGCCATTTTTTTTTAAATACTGACATCCTTTTAATTTTACATCAAATAAATGTTGAATCGACCAATTAGAAGTAAGAAAATCTAAAATAATAATTTGACACATTATCTGCAATAAAACCCTCTTGTCTTCTGTTCGTACACTACAATTACAATTATTCATTTGATTTGATAATTACAGATCGCCGCATTCGAAATTTTTTTACCGAAATTCCTAAACTTCCTTGCGTATAAATAAATATACAAAAAGTACAGCTGTCGCGCAGTTTTTCATGTTCTCGGCTCTTTAACACTAAACGTACCAAGCGGGGACCCCCAAATGACCCCTTTTCAAAATTTACTTTAAAATCGTACATTCGTTGTTATTTCTTTCGCTGATCTGACTTTTTTTGTAAATTCTTATATTATCTGATTATTCAATTTCTCATTTTCTGTTTTTCTCTTAGCTTCTTTTTTTTTTACCGAGAAAAATTCTTCGCATACCTTGGGTACCGCGAGGAGTCATTTGACCCCTTATGGTAAGATAGGTATATATAGAGGTGGGGACAGCTCAGTCGGTAAAGCAGCAGACTCTTAATCTGAGGGTCCAGGGTTCGAGCCCTCCTGTTCGGACCAAAAAAAAAAAAAAGAAAAAAAAGACATTGTCCTTTAGGACAACAGCACGGGAGAGCTCTGTGTGTATAAAAAGGGTCCCGGAGCTCTTCCAACGTGCGGAGGAGGACGGCCATCGTGGAGATTTTAGTCGGTAAAAATCCGACACTACCTGGGGGTCTTCCCTTTAAAAGATTCAGGTGTCTTATGAAGATTTCCTCCACGTAAAAAAAAAAGAGATAGATATATGTAAAATGCCGGTACGTGTTTAGTGTTAAAAATCATATTGTCCAGTATTGTGTGCTTGCTGATAATGACGCGATGTTATCGCCACTTAAACAGATACACTGGCAGACTAAATTTCTATTCAAACATCGTCCTTTAGATACAGGCCACTGTACACGGGTCCGTATAAAGAGAGAGAGAGAGAGAGAGAGAGAAAAAAAGAAAAGCGAAAAGAAGAACGGATGCGCTGATGCACTGAAAAGAAAAATACGATTAGATACGTAGAGGCGGATCCAGTTCAAGCGTGAAATAGTTCCCCGCTATCAATTTTCGTCATCTTCCTTCAGGAAACAGCTACAATTTGGCCTAGTTTCAACAATCACCCTGTGGCACATGTCAGCGCGTTGAATAATAAATCTGATCCGACGAACAATCGTCCAATCGATTCAAATTTGTCAACTGGATCACATACATGTCCGATCAAACCACTTGAAACGAGTGGTTATTTAATAAATAAAATGAAAGGGCCATAAAAATTCTGCTCCTACGCGTGAAAAACGAATTCAATGCGAGCGTGAGATTGAAGCCGGGANGGCTAAAAAAAAAAAAAAAAAAAGCACGTGCAATTCAATGCGAATACTAACAAGCCCCGGTGTGATAGTTACAATGCCTCTTTTCCCGTAGAAGTTCATCTAGGAAGAGAAAACCCCGTTGCCAGAAAGGCTTCATTATCCCGCGTTGGAAATTACCACGATCTCGTTTCTTGGCTTTAATCACCACCGCGCAATCGTCATTATCTTTGTGACGCAATGAACGAATCGGTTTCGCAAGACCGATCATCATTCTTCCACGACGTGTATCGATCATCGCTGCACAAGAAGCTAAAATTACATACTCTGATCATCTTATTTTGCATTCTCTCAAAACACGGTTCGAGACGGTGTGTCGGTCCCGGCGGACTGACACTTTAAAATCTGTTTAGCCGACACCGACGCTTACAATATTCGTTTAAATATACTTGATCTTTAATTAATATAAAAGAAACTATAATTTATACAATCATGAAAATTACACACAATTTCAGTTTTTTTTTTTTAAAGCGACTGCATTTTTGAGAGAGAGTTTTGATGCTGAAACATCGATAAATATTGCTGGGAAAATCTTTGTCGAATGTCCAACGCGAGTGACAAAGTTTGAATAACACGCCATAAACCAAGACCGGAAAGGGAAATCGTACGTCTGACAATAGAAGATACAGAATGAAATTCACGGTTCGACCGTGGGTTCGTTCGTTCGTTCGTTCGTTCGTCAACGAAGTAGACGCCCACAGTCGATTGAGAGCGTCGGACTGTTAAACACAATTGCCCTTAAATTGAGATGTACTTGCGACCATTCCGTTTCGTTCGACGCGGCCCGAATCGGCTGGAATCGGTCCCATGGTCCTACCGATGTCCACCGATCGCGAGATCTAGGTCAATCCTATACTCGTTTTCTTCGTCCTGTCTCCAATGAGAAAGTGCACGCGAACGCGAGAAATCGACCATTTTTTTCTTCCGACAGACGATAGCGAGAAAATCGGTTACGAAGAATATAGGCTACTTCTATTACTAGACTTAATATCGTACGATGCTATCGTGTTTTCTTCGTATAGAGTTTTTACTTACTATTTCTAAATTCCCTCTTTTGCCAACATCTCCAAAATATCGGCTTCCCTATCCCGATATTTTATTAATTCAGAATCAATTCAGAACTAAACTTGTACGTTTCCAATTACTTGTATATTTTCATTTTATTCAATAGGAAATCTGTAAAGATGTCTGCCTGCTGGCAAAAGCAAGAGAAAATTGTTTCCCATCGTGTAATGAAATAACGAAGGAAATGTATTGCTGCAGATAATGAAAATGTACTGTCCAGAACGTTTGGCTGGTTGGGACATTTCAATAGCGGGTGATCGGGGTAATAGAGGTTTCACTGTACTCTCAAATGAACATGTCGGCGATTTCCTACAATCATTCGTATAAAAGCGTGTGATATTTCCGGTAGCGGTAGTAAGTGAACCGAACAAGTAAGCTACTTGATCAGATATTCAGACATACAACGTTAGACCTCTGTATTTATTATTACTTGTATATTCGAATGATTGTTAAATATAATTACTTTCGACATATTTCGCAATAAGTAATATAAAAAATATTATAATAAAATATAAAAATGTAATGTTATATAATATTATATAAAAATGTAATAAAAACTGCGTTATAAGTTACAAATTATAATCGCAAATATTTTTTAGCAAAAATTTAAATTACATTTCTCTTTCTAAAAATTTAACGTTACATTTCCTTTGCACATTCAACGATACGAAAGATAATTTTCAGTCTATCGCTCGAGTAACTATTTAACATAATTACATGGCTTATCACTTAAACCTTTCGACTGCACTTACTAGAAAAAGGAATAGATATAGTTAGGTTAGAAAGTGAGTAACGTTGTAGAACTATGTATATACGTAATATACGAGACAAATCTAACCTATATTATCAATCTAACCTATATAACTAATACTGAACTCTAATATCGTTACTTGTCCCGTTGGACAATTAGTATTCCGAAAAAATACGTCTCAAGCAACAACCTGCCGCTAGAGTTCTCCTTCAATTAGCCGTTCCACGCAGGCCAGCAATTACTCGTCGAGTTTTATTGCCACGGTACCTCGGCGTTCGATTCTATCGCAACAGTAGTTTCTCGACACGGTAACACGATGCTGTTCGCTCGAGAGAAACATATAAACATATCTCTCGATGACTCAGTAGAGCTTTTATGCAACGCGCCAATATGAAAATTTCAGCAGCAGAACAGACAGCCGGTGGCTGAAAAACTCTGTTTCTATCGCAACGGTTGTTTACCGTTTCGTTTCAGGACGTCTGAATTGTGTTGTTCCTTTCGAGAGCGTTCAATTATATACCGCTCGAGAGAACTGAACGTAGCGAATGTAATTCGCAATTCGCGCCAACGACGTTGATTCTTCACTCGCGCTGCGAAGTATTGTGGGGGAAAAAGAAAAAAAAAAAATACACACACGCGAGATCCTCGTAAATGTCACGCGTATCTAATGGGGAAACATCATTCGGATCTCGTAAAGCTTCGTACACGGTCACAACACAACATGTATCGATGAACCACTGAATATACATTAAACAGTCGCGCACATTCTCACTCGACGCGTAAAACGACCTTGTTTTGATTACCGAACTTACGTACACTTGTGTGTGCTCTCGCCAAGTAACGTGTAGTTACATGCTTGGAGGGAGTTTATCGACACGCTATGGAGTTTGATCGCTACAGATTGAAATGAACGTAGAACGCGGTTAAGTATCCTTTCTCTCTGCTCGCGAATCACAAAGGTCCGCCGGATATCCTGCGACAGAATAATACACACGTGCTTCGACCGCAGAGCCAACTCGTTCGTTCGTCTTTATTCGGCCAGGCCAATGTCGACTGTTCTTTTCTTTCCTTTTCTCTTCTTACGATAAAGAGAACGAGGAGCGAGCACCACTGAGCGACAGCCTGAAATTCAAACTGCAGGAAAGAAAGGGAACTGCAGAGAACAACCAGCCGAAACTCAATTGAGATCGTTCGTTTCCTGTCGATAACTGGCGTTATTACTATGTCGACCGAGACAGAGACAGAGATTCTGTTCGTTAAAATTCGTGCAATTTCGCGAGTCAGCTGAGAGAATCGAGGCAAAGGAACTATGAACGACGAATATCGATGGCAGCAAATAACGGCGGCGTGCGGTCCCGGATGACCGCGAGAGTGTATTGCACACTGGCCGACCAGTCGAGAGGGACTTGGCCGCGTGAACTGACCAGTAAGGACAGGCAGTTGTTGCTTTGACTGTCGTTAAATTAACCACAATTACCGAGCGAGGCTTACACGCACGCGCCTTCCTCTCTGCACGCCTACTGTGTATATTGCCCACGTTGTATATGATCCCCGTGTACGTGCACACATCCGTCTTAACTTCGTTTCCTCGTGTACGTTTACACTTGCGCGAACGCCATTAAGCCAACGATATATACGCTGTGATCTGAAACTGCTATTGAATAATGCGACGATTCTCAAATTGGGTGATCTATGGAAACAAAAATAGTACGTTCAATGTTATCTGTTCTTATTTCTGTAGGAATTCGAAAATTTCGACGTTTTTTACGAATTAGAAATTACGAATAGTGAATACAGCTTCGTGTATTAATGAACAATTATTGAATGAATATTTGATCTCATGTTCGACAATAATTTAGCAAGAAACAATTTATGGCTTGTAATGTCTCATTGAAAATTGTTAGATTTTGGATGGTAATAGAAAGAGATATAGAATTGCGCGAGTGGAAATTAATACTGTGCAAGATCTTGCATCTGTCGAACGAGACAAGTCCAAAGAAGAAACGTGTCACGACTACACTCTACGCGTAATTACAGATAGCTGATTTAATCCAGTTTTCACGAATCAATCTGAGCAAATGTTTACAAACAGCTATCTCTCCAGGTCGCCAGTCTCAAGATGTTTAAGTCACTAGAATATAGTAAATTGTCAAAGCGATAACTACTACTTTTATATGACGTTTTCAAATCTATTAATATATTATAATATATTAATCTATTAATCTATATATAATATATTAATATATAATATAATAATATATAATATATTAATATATAATATAATAATATATAATATATTAATATATAATATATTAATATATAATATATTAATATATAATATATTAATATATAATATATTAATCTATTAATATATTATATATTAATATATTTAATATATAATAATAATATATTAATCTATTAATATATTTACGTTATGCATATCAAGGATCAGTAAACTGTTTCTAACTTGAGAAATCATATTCCTATATGTGTATACAATTGACTTACACGTGTGCAACTATGAACATTGATTCGATATTTTGATAACCAGCAAACGCAGTCACGTTTAGGGCAAATCGTGAAGAAAACCAGCTAGCGCATCGTATGAAATGCAATATGATCAGAAAAAGATTTACTTATTTATTACTATGAAACAGTCAGATCGGCACAGATCTAAATTAATTTTTAACATTCGGTGCAGTTCCATGGATCTTAAGTTTATTCAATATTTTTTTTGAAATAAAGTCGAATTTCGGGTATTCAGTTGGAGCAGGGGGGAGGTAGGATCGCAACTAGCAAGTTAGTTGCCAATTATCACGTTATAGTTCGCGATACTGTCGCAAACATGTCACGCGTACAAACGGTTGACGACTTTATTGAATTAATTTTTTCCTTTTTTTTTTTAATTTCTTCTGCGCATTTGGACTGCGCTGTAAACTCGAACGAAAAATAAAATGCAAAAAGGAAATGGATAATTTCACTTCTCCAGTTATCTTATTTTCTACTTTCACAGCGAGAAAAATTAATTTCACCGAAATTCCTAACCTCTTCGAGGTTAGGACATAACCTAAGTTTCGCGTTGAAGTATGAACCAATGCTTCATCAAAGGAAGAAAAAATAAGGTAGAACGAGACAGATAGATAGAATGAAGGCAATATTATAGGCAAGAGGGAGAAAAATCTTCACGCACGAGTCCGTGCATATAATAAATTGATATGCAGCGCAACATTTCTCTATCAGCTTCCTTCCTGCACGAATTGAAGGGAAGCGTGAAATGGCTATTGCGTTGCCGGTTCGCTTCACTTTTCGTTATCTAAAACCCCAATGGCATATCGGGTCCTTTGCGCACGTATTCCGCAATATGCGTGGTAAACTAGGAGCTGCAGGTCGGAAAGATAACGCGATGGCCTCTCGATAGTCTTGTTACGAAAATTACCCACTAGTCGTGTAATTCAACGCGCAACTGGTCAATTACCGACGACGTAACGAGTAAACTGAATTGACACAACCACGTGAAAATTTTGAAAATTTTGTCAAAAAAGCCATTGAAAATTTTGTTGAAAAAGCCTGTAACACTTGTTATATAACAAATGTTACATTAGTATTGGCAAAATGCAAGAATTACTTCTTTTGTGGAAACATGTACGGTCCTGTGTAATCGTGTAAGCAGATTAGTAGTTCCAACCGATAAGGAAGCCGTATGGAACCCTCTTGATTTTCTCCAATGCACGGCACAAGGATCTTCATGACCACCCCGACCGGAAGCTAGCTGCTAGAGTTCGTACGCCATATGGTAGGAGTTCGTTCAAAGAACAGACACGCGACACGTAATTCTGTTCAGATATTGAATGAGTCGCGCGTCTTTGTTTAGTCGTCGTGTGCAAGCACTTGGAAAAAGAACCGCTTTGAAACTGTTCCAAAAATTTCGCCTCTCCTTTTTTTAAAAAAGAATTCTCTACTTTAAGAGGAAAATTGCAATATTTTCTCAGTTTTGAGTATATTCAAATATAACCGAAAAGTCGAAACAAATAATAAATATATCACTTCTTAATAATTTTTATCCAGTGATATCACACCGACGAGTTTAAAAAGAAAGCGACGAATTATTATTTTGGTCACTCGTTATGGTCCGCGAAATCAGTTGCAAGGAATTAATATACGAGGAAAGAGATACGTAGCGAAGAATACGAGAGTCCGATCGACGTAAAAACGTACACACCGGTATATGGAATGAAGAATGCCATTTACGGTGCATTCAACTTTAGAGAGGAGGCAGATATAAGCGAAAGAAAGAAATAGCTGCCGCGGCATTATATGAGAGAACACGATCGTTCTCCAATCCGTTCTTCCTAATCACTTTCAGGAGAGGCAAAGCTCGAAATGAATGTCCGTAATTACCTTCATAGAAACGTGATTACCGGACTATCGAGCGACTTTACAATTTAATGATCACTGGAAAGTCTGCGGGTAATTTTTCGTAATTAATCCGAGCGTCAATTTTCATTGTTATGGAAAATCGAGTTACCATCCTTTAGATTCAATTTTCTATAGTACAACGATCAAGACATCAAAGGTAGGGGAAAAAAAAAAGATGAATTCAAGTTCAATGTAATTCCTGTCAAACGCGAGATGAGAATATATCGTAGTATTAAATGTACACTTTATCAGCCGCCATTTTATTTGCAATGTTAATCAGAAGCGTATAGCAAAATATAGGATAATAAACGACAAGATACTCGATTTCAATTTAGCGCTGAAGATCGTAAAACAGAGAACCTTGTTTCCTACCGTTTGTGTAATTCAATACTTGGAATTTGTAATTCTGACGAACGTAACGAAATGCAATGCCGTTTGATGGTAACGCGTTTATTTGGTGAATACCCAGTGAGCTAATGCATAGAGATTATATTTATCAACAAGAATAGACATTCTATCAAAGATTTTATACATTTATAATAAATGTAAGCCACAGGTTACATTCTAAACTAAATGATATACATATATGTGGATTGACGATTGAATTTCCTTTATCGATAATTTATCTGACGATGTTAATTCAGCGACCTTCAATATTTCTCTGAGCTTAATAATATCGCATCACTTTTCTCGCGTTCGAGGCAGCATGTCGGGAGAAATTCTATACATTTAAACGAATGTTCGCATCACCACTCTGTACGAGTGGCATTAAATGTCCTTTGCCTGTCTAGAATTTCCAATATTGTATAACGCACACATTGTATGCACACGAATGCATCATGGCAGAACCACGGACAAATGGAAAAGAGACATACACGGTATAATGCACACAACGATGTCGAAAGTAGACCGTACAATGGTTGTAAACTAAAATTCAATAAATGAGATCAATGAGATAAATAAGCAATGCTTATAATACAATGAATAGGGCAATGGGATAGTGGGTTTCTATATGTAATGATTATTCAAACGCAGTCAACTTGAAACAAAAAAAAAAAGAACAAAAAAAATTATAAAAAAAAAAGAGAAAAAACAGCTACGAATAACTATTTATTAACTATTTGCCAAATTAAATTAAGTAACTACCAAATCTGATTTATCGAATTACCACCGAGGGAAGAAGGTCTAGGAACTTTACTGCGCCGTTTAATGCACGATTCCTCCCCCCCTCCCTCCCTCCCTCCCACCCCTCAACTACTTCAGATGCAAGAAAAAGCGTATCTGCATCTAATGAACCATACCTGGAAGAACATCCTTAGTGTCGGGGTTATAAGGATGAATCCATCCGTTCTTCTGTTGAATAATGCACTGGAACATGTTGTTGCTGGACTATGTGTAGGTTTCGATTCGAGTTGATCGGCTGTAACGAATGAACGAGCAAGAGAGAAATAATAGAGTGAGGGAGAATAGGGAAAGAAAGAGGGAGACGGATAGAGGGAGAATACACAACGACGAGAAAGAAAGATGAGGGTCCGTCAAGGTTGGAGAAAGACACGAGATCCGTTATAGTTGGCAAGTTCTTCCAATGGGCCACCTTCTCCCTCTACTCCGTTTGAAAAATATCCCTAGATCGCACCAATCGCCGCGAGATCGACTTCCTCGTTGATTACTTATCGTTAAACGTTATCGTACGGCGAATATTTAGAGTGAAACTTGAGCCCGATCAAGCGCGTAGAAGTAACGATTATGCCTCTTCCGATGAGATTTCCAAGCTTTTATCCAGAATGATGATTCCCCGATGATGCACCACCATTACCGGAACGTTCTAGTTCCTTTTCGTTCAATCGCAGAATCGTTTCGATTCACGATTCGCGTGATCGGCATGGAGGAGAAGCTCGATGAACATGTACTCTTGCATCCCATGAGAAGACTCTTTTTCTCTTCTCGTTTATTCTGTGCTCGTTGCCACTGATTGAAAGACAAGATCAACGATTGGACTGATCTCCATTTTACGGAAGAAACAGCGAGGAATCATCGTCAGCTTCATCACATCGTTTCCAAATGTACTTGCCTCTCTTTTCTCTCTTCGCACATGTGTGTGCATATACGCGCATACACGCACTGTGTCTCTCTCTCTCTCTCTCTCTTCGTTTGCTTTGTCTCCTACTTCTTAATGGATCACCGCACTTTTTCCCCTTTCTTAGTTTCTTAGTTTCTTCTCTTCAAGAGCTGACTTCTCTCGTGGCAGTCCGCTACTTCAAGGACCACTCTCATCTCTCTCGCAACGAAACGAAACATTATGTGTTCAATTGGCGATATTTCCACCGTTCGGCACACGCGCTCTTGCACGCAACAAAACGCACTCGACCGACCGACCGACCGCTTCGGCCTTGAAACGTGTGCACTTCTCTCTTCCCGGTCTAACTGAAACCCATCACCAACATCGTTCGTACGTTATACTTTGCAATGTTAACGCGACTAAGAATCCAACGGGGTGGAAAGCGAAAATTGATCAGCACGCTGAAGCCGGCGAGACAAAGGCGCGGCGCGGTTCAGAAAAGTGAAGAATGACAAGAAAAAAGGAAACGAAGGCAAAAGGTAGTCGCCTTCTCGCGTTGCTCCTGCGCCCAGAGGGTGGCTGGTCGGCTGGCTGGGATCGAACTAGATGGCTCGTCGCCAGGCAACCGGATTTTCTCTCTCTCTTGCACATCACCCCTCTCCCTTTACGCTCGTTCTCACTTTGTTTCTCTCTCTCTCTCTCTCTCTATACTTCTGTACTCCCCTCCCTCTCAGTCATTCGGTTCCGTACCGGTGCTCTTCCTCCTCGCTCGCCCCACCTTTCTTTCTCTCCCTCATTTCCTCTATATCGTCATGTTAAATTCTCTCTCTCTCTCATTCCCACTGAAAAGCCGCAGCAGCAGCAGCAGCAACACAACACACCACACCGCACCGCACCGCATACACCAATGCTTCTCGTACTCGCTCTCTGTCTCTCTCGTTCTTTCTCGCTCACCCGACTCGCCACCCTCTGCATATTCCGGAACGCACAGAAGATTCTCTCTCTTGTATATACCTTGGCCGATGACTTTAGGCAGACCGCGCGCACCGATCTCTACTCGCTGTGCCTCGAAAATAACGACAACTCCATCGGAAATTGGATTTTGCAATTTTTACTCTTTTTTTTTTTTTTTGTCTTTCTTTCGAATATAGAGGAAGATCTTGGAAAATCATTTAAACTCGATTGTTCCGCATCTCTCAAAAGGGTTAAATCAATTTAGTTTGCATATATTCATTTTCTGCGCAGTGGAATGTTATATTGTTAAGTAAAGCTGATAAAGGTGACGTGTATTCCAATCGAAGTATTCTCGCGATACCGAGCAGAGTTCATTATTGTGGATTATCGTATTTTCGTGCCCGCGATCGATCACGATAAAACGATCGTGCGAAATTTATATCTTCGGCCGGTATCTAGTTTATTGAGAATTTGCAAACAAGAAGCAAAGAGGGGGCGGGGGGGGGCGAAGCACGAAGAGTACGAGAAAATGCCGTGGCAAGTTTCGAATTAGAACGGTCAATGAATATCGGTTTTATATTTTTAAGGGAAGAATTCGAGAATACCTGTAGTTTGCATCGATATCGCTACAGAGGATTAAAAACGGCCATTTGTCGAAATTGGATGCACACTGTAGATTGGAAGAAAAATCAAAATGGGACAGTAGTCGGCTGAAGTTATTTTTTATCTCTCAGAGGCACTGGCACGTCCTCAAAAACGGCCGATTCACACAGTGGATGCAGACACGACACAATGTTCTACGATACACGGATCATGAGGCCGGTGCAACGCAACCGAAAGCAGGGTAAAAGAAAGAAAAAGAAAAAAAGAATGAGAACACACTCCAAGTTGTTAAGCCGAATCGGCCAGGGAACTTTCTACGTTGAAAGCGTGTTTCACTTGCAAACGGAAAAAGGGGACGAGCCTGTAGAAAACCGATTATTATACATCAGAGAAATTCCGCGCTGCCGCGGTGTGTGCACCGTTTCGAAATCAACTGAATCGCGTAATACTGTTGTCGAAGCGTCGGGCGGAAAGTTGTATATCGTGCGAACGTAACAAGAACGACAGAGAGACGGAGCCGACGGAGAACGACCGACAGAGATAACAACAATTGCCCGGCGAGGGAGGGGGGAGGGGCAGTTAATGAGAGGCCCGTTAGCAGGAAAGAGACATGAACGAACAGAGATGAAATAATAGGAATAAAGCGGGGCGAAATGGTGCAAAAGAGGTGGCCACGGCGCTGGTAGGGGAATCAATGAGTGTTACTCGCGCCACCGCTTTTGTTTCTCTCCTCGTTTCTCTCGCTGCATGGTTATACTCTCTCTGTACACCAGTCTCCCACCGTGGTGTTCTATATAGACTCGTTCAACCCTCGAAGCGTGACCGTGACTGTGACTCTGATCAAACGGAGTGCACATGTCCACCGTGTGTATGTACGTTACTCTCTGGCTCTGCTGCGCTCTCACTCGTGTGTTTTCTCATACGGTCCTGGTGGTTTTCTATCTTCCTCCCCACGTAGAACCACGTACATGTATGTGTTACTCTTCTTTCGACGCGATTATCTCACGGGATACACGCGTCTGATTGTACTTCTCGCTTGGTCGACAAACATTTAAACATAATCATGTAACCACTTGAGAGCCACGCGCCCGGATTTCTAACTCGTACTTGCGTTTTCTCACGACTTCGATAACCTCTTATTTCACGTTGCATTACACTCGCATTTACATTTACATTCGATCGAGAACTAGAGTTCTCTGATGAAAAATAAAATTGAATCGAATAAATTTTACAAGCTCGTGAAATTAGTAGCTGTCCGTTTTATGAAATGATACATTTTC
Organism: Lepidotrigona ventralis hoosana; assembly: GCA_002806875.1. Taxonomy (NCBI): domain Eukaryota; kingdom Metazoa; phylum Arthropoda; class Insecta; order Hymenoptera; family Apidae; genus Lepidotrigona; species Lepidotrigona ventralis. The sequence goes on from NIPQ01092909.1 coordinate 28,632, forward strand.
GTTTGGCATAGGTTTCTGGCTTCTGAAAAAATAATTCGGGTGATCGAGAGAGACGAAGGAATCTGCACTTGATATAAAAGTGGATCTTGTTTGCTCGTACACAGTCGTGTGCTCAGCGTTCGATGAACAAATTGCTTTTCATCGACCACTCCGAAGGCACTCGGGGGATCATCTTACCATCGACTTAACTTATCGTCAGGTCGCCACGACTGTTAGTTCTGCACTTTTTTCCTCCCGTTTGCCTTATCGTTCTTTGGCTATCTGACACGCTGGTTAAACTGTTTTCTTTTTCCATTTCTCAATATCTTAAAAATCTGAACTAAGGGCATAAAAAAACCAACAGTACACGGCT